>JBAMJV010008011.1:45000-74599 GCA_037951105.1 Echinarachnius parma | reverse complement strand
TAGATGGCTGTACTAATCATTGTGAGCACTGCACACTGTGCACACAATCAGTGCAAGCGTGTGCATGTGATGTGGTGTGTGAAGTTATGTGTACTGTGTGTGAGCGTGTGTGTCTGTGTGTAATACCAATGGCGTATTTCCAGTGTACACAACCTCGTTCAATAACTTGTTGAAGTGCAGCTCTCTATTTAGACAAATATAGTCTGCTAGAGGATTGGCTGTGTATTTTATGTGCATTTCAAATGACTTCTTTGATCATTCAGAGATCACAGAAGAATTGGTTCATAATCTAATAGTACTTCTGTGGAATGTCCAAGCCCTGATCACTTCTAGAATTAGAAAGCGTGTCAACAATCTCAAATAAAGTGTCGTTTTTTTTTTCCAAAAGAACTATACAGTCACTCATGTACATATTTACAATGATTTATGCTTACTGTTTTAAATAAAAACATCATATTTTCCTCATTATTTTTTTAATCTGAATTATTAAACATTGGATACATTAATGCTTGTATTATTTGGACCATTTGGAATGATACAGAGTAAAATTGAAGATTGTATATATATATATTTTTCAAGAAGAATAATGGCTTTATACTTCAACTAACTGTTAATTACTCAATATCATGTCCCCGTATGATACGATTGGTGTCGATATTTTAATTCATCACACTTGTCTTTATATCAGAATCAGATAACCATATAAAAAGTACATTTATTTTCCTAATCAAAATGAAAGCTAGTCGGCATAATTTGGTGTTCAGTTATGCATGGGCATTCCACAGAAGTACTACTAATATTATATTATGAACCCATTCTTCTAAAATCTCGTCTAATTGCGGTTATTGCTTTGTGGCTTCATCTCACCCTATTGACCTATTGAAATTGCATCCATGGCAAATATTCATGGTTTGGT
This sequence comes from Echinarachnius parma, assembly GCA_037951105.1. Lineage (NCBI taxonomy): Eukaryota > Metazoa > Echinodermata > Echinoidea > Clypeasteroida > Echinarachniidae > Echinarachnius > Echinarachnius parma. The sequence goes on along the minus strand of JBAMJV010008011.1, from coordinate 73,683 downwards.
AGACAATACTTAATCCTGAATACTTCAGGCAAGTCTCGTCGCATGCGGTGATTGCGGTGACCTATTGAAATCGTATCCATGGCAACGATGCATGGTTTGGTAGACTCTCTTTTATTCTCCTTTATGTCCCACAGTTGTTATTTTTGTTGTTTTTCTAACTTGTTTACCGCGGTAATTTATATTTGGCCCATTTTGGGTCTTTGTATGAGCTAAAAGCCAAAAGCTTGCACCCCGACCCCCGTCCTATGTTTATATTTTGCAACATTGTTTCTTTGTTATGGCTCCATACTAAGCATACTTAGGTTAATTTCATATAAGATTGGTGCACCAATAAGGTTGCCCACCGCTAGTATACTCCCCGGGGAGTAGAGGATGTGTACAAGGTAATTGTTAAATGCGCGGGTCTGACGCTTAGAGGCTATTAGGCGCGATGTAAATACGAACTACTAATATTATTAATTATTATTAAATATTATTGTTATTATTATTATTAAATATTATTGTTATTATTATCATTATTACTATTATAATTATTATTATTAGTAGTAGTAGAAGTAGTAGTAGTATCATTATTCCTTGAAATGCGAAACATTTTGTGAGTGTTTATATTGTATAGCTGCGGTGAGTTTGTACAACGCGGTAATATATTACAGACTTTGACACTTTCCGCCTTTCATACGTGCACGTGACCAATCGCAAGCTGTTGCAGGTCGTCGCAAGTCCCGTGTGACTGCTCCATTACGAATTTGGTATCATTTTAAAGAGGTATACACACTCGTTCAAGTGATACCAAATATAACCAACATAATTTCATAAGAAAATAGATATAATCGACCAAACTTGAGTTTCCGAACTTTATTTGAGGGGTTTAGAGTGGGTAAGAGGGGTGTGTCTTCACTTCGCTCGTAGTATGAGTGTGTGTGTGTGTATGTATGTGTGTGTGTGTGTGTGTGTGTGTGTGTGTGTGTGTGTGTGTGTGTGTGTGTGTGTGTGTGTGTGTGTGTGTGTGTGTGTGTGTGTGTGTGTGTGTGTGTGTGTGTGTGTGTGTGTGTGCGTGTGTGTGTGTGTGTGTGTGTGTGTGTGTGTGTGTGTGTGTTATTATCTATTATACATTGTATATACACTAGTATGCAATTTATTTCGGTAGTTTCGATATTACTTGGGCTTGATGATTAACGAGACATGAATATATGTATACTCTGCTTTTTATAGTGGTTTCTAATTGTAATTTTCAAACTTGATAATATAATGACACAATTAAGGACTACGTTGTACAGCTTTTGTTCTAATCGGTGATGTTTTTATTATGTTTCAGCTAAAGATAACTACGGGGCATACGGAACTTGTAATGAGTAAATCTTCATTATGACAACTATTGTCTTCATGATGATTAAAAAACACATTATTATCTTAATGAATATGTAGAAGCCCATAAAAAGTACTACCTCTAATGATTCATTGCTAGAACGTAATAGATATAACTGAACAGAAAATAAATGTCGAACGTAGTCCAATGTTGTGCCATGACCATTTGAAAATTACAATAATTAAAGACCACTATGAAAGAAACATCATTTTCATCTCGTCTCATTAAACATTCTGAAGTATGCCAAGGAATATATGCGCACGGGCTTTTTGAGAGACGGTGAAAGACCCTTCATTATAATAATATTGTGATATTCCTGAGAAGTCCTGTGGCAGTACATGTATATTGAACATGTATGGATATTGAACACGAGTTTCAGGTTATTCGGTTCGTTCGCTCGAAGAACAGATTCCATCAGGAGCAAGAGGTTATCTGGCCGATGCGTTTCCGCCGATGCTAGTAAGAGAAAGTCCCAACTTGCATATTAGCTGGGCTCGATAGAAGTTGAATGGATCAGTTTTGTGGAAAACCATCAATTGAAGAAGTGTAGACTGCTGATGTTACAGGGTTCTTTTGGACTTAGCTGTATGATCTTTAATACAATCTTCATCCAGATATTTGAACACCATAATATATTTAAACGAAATCAGGAGAAATGGACAATATAAGGGGCAACTTGTCAGGTGATAAGTATTACTACAGCAGCACACTTACCCTTTGTCTCCTATCCAGTTTAGGCATTTGTATTTGCTTTCTTCCGAGTCTTCCAGTCAATTTCGACAACGGATTATCTCACAAGGAAGCTACATTTGTACCCACCAGGATCGCTCTGACTGTGGTGATTCTGAGCGTCGAGTTTCAGCTGATTCGGTTCATTCGATCGAAGAAAAGATTCCATCAGGGACAGGTTGTCTTCTGGCCGATGCGTTGCCGTCACTGTGCCCGCACCCTGGGTGTCCTTCAGCCATCGCCTGGTGTTGAGAGTTTTGAAGACAACAATCTTAGGGAAACAGATTCGTCAGCAAGGAACTGGTTACTAGCCGATTCACCGCAACATCCTGACACGTATCATATGCTAAAGAACATCCACAAAGGCTGCCTGCATGTCAGAACCACACACGGGCGAGATCTCATCAAGTTTCATCAGACCTGAGTCTCAAAAGAAACCGTTCCCTCGTCGATGTTTTTGGTGGATTCTCCTGTCTCGCCGTTGTCACGATACCCTGGTTTGCTGTAGGCGAGATCATGTGCATCAACGCGAACAGCACCGCACCTGCCAGTCATTATATCAGCGGAGAGATTCTAGATCTCTCCTTGATCATTTTTCTACCAGTGATGATTATATTTTGTTACAAATACTACGATGCGATTTTTGTTACCAACGCAGAAAACGTCTTCACGATCGTTATTGTCCTGTCAGCGTGTATCTGGTTATCCGCCTGGAGGCTGGTGTACCCAATCAGCGGCCTGCTAGAATCAGAAGAGCAGTTCGATCATTTCTGTGTCATAAATGGCACCATTGGTAACTACTTCATTGGCATCCAACGAGCCATGGTAGCCTTCTACATTGAGTGTGCCATCATTGCGACGGGGATCCTCTGGCAGATGTGGAAGTCGTTCGTCCCTAGGTCGGTAGTACAAACTCATCAGGAAATGCCGCGGTACGATCCATTTTGTAAAGCTAATACATCCACACTGTATGCAGTTCTTTCTGGTGCTATAAGGTCACTGACCTTCTTGAGCCGATTCAAGAGCTCCAGAGTCCTGAGGGATGCAGATATGGTCGGAAACGCATCATCGACAACCAGACGCTTCGTCAACAAGATATGGGTAGCCTCATCACTGGCGGCCTCCGTGTTCCTAGCGAGTAATATGTTTGTCATATTCGGTCCACAAACTCTTACTCAATGTGAAATCTGTTATATCATTGTTTGTCTTGAAATGGCATTCTGTCTTCCGCTTTTGATGACATTCTTACACATGTTCTTATCGTCTAAGGACACAGGCAGGCATATGGACCTCAACGAAATCAACAATGCTCATCTACCCTTTGAAGGACACGATGTACTACTTCTCCTTTGCACCTGCGGGATCTTTTGCGAATATTTCGCTCGCGTGACGGCAGCCATTGGTCTACTCGTCAGTGGACAATATGTTGACCCTGACGAGACCGCACTGTTCATCGTTACACTCGTCCACTCCGTCGTCATCGTAGTCATGGTTTGGTGCACGACGTCGTTCTTACTGCGAGTGCAGCGACGGCTTCCACAACCATCTGAGATCAAGTGTGTTCTCGCCCTCTTGATATACATTACAGTATCTTATTCTACAGAATGGTTGATAGAAAGTCTGTACTTCGAGGTTTGGACAGTGCAAAGTCTGTACTTCGGGAACCCAACCGGTAAAGTGATCGGGGTGCTCTTGGATCCATTTGAAATCCTCTACGGAATTCATGCAGCAATGCTTGCATATGAAGCATATAAATCTATCCTGAAGAGGACAATCTAACCGTTCTAACTGGAGCCTTTGCAACCATGTATATATGTCATGCATGCAGTAATTTTGAGTTCGCCTGATGCTGAGAGCTAGGATATCAACATAGTACTTCTAGAAGAGTAAAAAACGCACACATAAACACACCAATAGTATTTATAAGAGCAGACTTATGATTTTAAAGTTTTAAAGAGTTACAAGAACCTGACGTAAATCTTTGATTTAATTTAGACCAAGTAAGCTAATTATTATCTTCTTTCACTTTCTGCTTGGCCAAGATGGAACATGTGTTGTTTATCCTTCTATTTGGGCTTGCCTATAGCCAGATAGCTAGTAATGCATTTGAAGACAATATTGCTCCTATTTAACAGATTGGTATCATAGAATGTCTGGCATTGTGTTAAATGTTGTGCCACAGTCGGAATCAAATCGGATCGCAATAAGATCATGTGACGCTCCATCGCGAATGAACTTGAATAAGAATTTTCGTGGAAATTAAATTCCCTGTAAAAATTTTCAATAATTGAACTGTATTATTACTGGATAAAATGTTGCGTCATTGGCGTCGATTTTTCGAAAGTGTTAAATGATTTTAAAAGGGATGCATGGATAAATACCCCCCCCCCCCCCCCCCCCCCCCTCTACAAAAAAAAAAACTACAGGTCTACATCACTGCTTGTCTAATGGTGTGGACATCCACCATTAGAGAGATGGGGTGTTTCACAAAGATCCTAAGTTGAACTTAACTCTAAGTTGGACTTAACTATTATGGAAAGCCATTTGTAGCCTTGGAATACAATATATTCAAAAGCAACAAAGCAAGTATTTTAGAGTTTTCATAAATGTTGCATCAAGAACATAAAATATCCTTGATAATATAAATGATTTGAATCAATATTTTATGCCTTTGAAAAATCAACTTTACAACAATTGTTCAAAGAAACTAATGGCTTCCCATATTGTTTACGTCCAATTTAGAGTTAAGTTCAACTTAGGATCTTTGTGAAACACCCCTATGGAGGTGTTGATGTGGTCAAAAATAACCAACTCGTATGGGATCCCTTTAATAAATACTCCGCAAAAAAATAAACTGGACACTTGTATAAGTTGCTATATTTCATATTTATGTACGATAAAGTGTACATTATATCAAATTATAGGAAATTACATGCGGGGTATAAATTAAAGGTGTAATCGTTTTTGCATGAAATGACCTTGCTGTGGTTAATTGAGCATGACAATTCATGCATGAATGATTTCAACTTGATGTTATGCCAATATTGAAGAGAGTCATTTTATCTTTAATTTGATATACAATATCATATATTTTATCGTAAATTAATATGAAACATTTTGTCTTATACAAGTGTCCAGTTTCTTTTTTTTTTGCGGAGTATATATGATGTCATACTGTATGTGGAGAAGGTGATAGTGGAACCAGACCCAGTCTTAGTGGAACAACCCTCGGATATGATGTTGATGATGATCCACATTGTTTGTAAGGCGCAATTTATCTGTTTAAAACATTAAAAGGTGACCTTGCAAGACATGTCTGTTCATAATTTATAGGCGGAAGCGTAGGGTTCAATATTGATTCAGAAGCACAATCAAAGATAAGGGAATCACCTTCGATTCTTAAAGTATACTGGTGTTTATGTAAAAGTAATTTATGATAGAATCACCTCATGAGTAATACATATATGTAATATGTATATTTAATTCATATGTCATTGGATAAGCCTTTGATATGCCATTGGCCTTTGTTTATCCCCCACATTATGATATTCTCATGTTTTCTGAATTTCTCTAGTTCACCTTTTGTATATTGTTGTGCATTATTGAACATGTGTTTTTATCAAATGTGGAAATAAACTGAAAACACAATATACACTTTAAAGTCATTACATACATAAACGCAGTTCTTTGTGCCCCATGATTACAATTTGAACTATTTTAATGGAGGAATACGTATATTAAATCACAAACCATTAATTATATGCTCGTGATAAAACAAATCTATGAACATCACTTCTAAATACTCGTTTTGTTGTTCATCGCCAAAAGCCATCTTTTACATTAACCCCAAATTTGATAAGTTCCTCATTGAATGTATTTCGGTCTAATCAGTGGGAGTAGATTTAAGTCATGCTTTCTTAAAATTCATATTTCCTTCAAAAAGTATGCACCAGATTGCATAATTTCGAGTGAACAATTGAAAAAGCTCCCTACCGTGGGAGGGAGGATACCCCCCTCCCACACCATCAGCCCCTCCCCAAATCGGGCGCTTCGCGACCTCGGGCTTGGTCGCTCCGCTCCCTCCCATCATCCCCCCACTTCTCAAAACAAATCTACGCCAGTTGTGTGCATACGTAGGGTGCGCAGGTGCTTATTTACAAAGTGCAAGTAAAAGTCTAGTCCGGTATTTACTTGATTCCTTACGTCAGGTGACGACGGAAGGCCTCTACAGATGGCGCCAGGACATTCCACTGACCAACTGTTTGAGGAAAATACGACTGCTGATGTTGATCAGTTCTGGAATGTGGGATCATGTAGCAGAACAGTCGTGTGGCTCTTGTCGTCCGGTTGATGCCTGCTGGCTGGATGTACTGATTTGTGTTTAAGTCCACCAGCGAGTGATGCAACTTGTACAGCGTTGTGAGACGGTGGATTTCTCTTCCCTTTTGAAGGGAGGCCCATCCAAGCTGGCTCAACATATCTGAGAGACTACTGGTGTTGTGGTATCGATTCAGCAAATACCTAGCCACTCGTCTCTGAACCATATCCAACTGTTGTATGCATCCCATTGTGTATGGGTCCTAGACGGTGCATCCATACTCAAGGAGAGGGCGTACAAGAGGATGATATACTGTTCTCTTTGAGTTGGGTAGAATGAACTCGGGTATTGTTTGCCTTCTGACAGATGTTAGAGATGTATTGATTCCAGTTCATATCAAAGGGTGATAGTTACTCCAAGGTATTTGGCCGAATCCAAAATTTCACCGTTCAGAGAGTACTGATGTGTGAGTCCTCTTCCTGGTGACCGTAATTGCATGGCATTTCCTTGGATTGAGCTCCTGACTATATATACCCTCTAGACATTTACCCCCGGACGATAACCCCCCTGACAACCCCCCCCCCCCCCCCACCCCCTCCCATATGATAACTACCCCCCGGATAACTACACCAGATAAATTATTACCCTAAAAGATAATTACCCCCAAGACAATGTACTACAAGAGAATCACCCGAAGCAAATAACCCCAATATGATTATTGCCCCCATGAAAAGTACCCCCATACAATTAACCCCGGACGATTACCGCCCACACAACTACCCCTCGGACGATTACCCCCCCCCCCCCCCCCCCCGAGACAGTTACCCCCATACAACTATACCCCGGGCGATTACCCCAGACAAATATCAACCTAAGGGCCATTCTTTGAAAAGTGAAACTTTTTCGGAAAAATTGAAGTTTTATTTTTCTGTAGTTTTGTTCCATTTTTGGAATGATCCATGTGTAAAGTTTCATGAAATACATGATTTGAAGTTTAAAATGAAACATTTTTACTCATTTGCATAAATTTACATATTTCAATATTTGTCTAATAATCATAATTCAGAAAATAATCAAGATATCAAAAGGATAATTAGCAAGCTCATTCTTCTCACTTTCATGTACAGGTTGATACCAACTTTGTAAAAATTCAACCTTTCATTCTTTTCTAAACCCGATATTATAAAATTCCCATTTTTCCATTCATATTGTACATGTCACACACGTGACCACCCCAAAATGTCACACACGTGACCAGACGTTGCCACATAATTAAGTACTATAAAAAACAACGGTTTGATATAATTCTCATTCATTGCTATTGTTGTACTTACAAATGTATAATACTTCTCTGGTAATAAGATGAACATTATAGCTATTCATATTTGAAAGAATTTTCCAAATGAAATTTAGTTATGAAAAAAGCGCTCCGTGCGAAGTCACACACGTGACCCATGCCATTTGACCTCTGACATTGAGTTACGTAATCCTTATAAAATCTTTTGTGTTAAGTTTGAAAGACACCATATTCAAGTCACATATGAAGTAAAAATCATTATAGTCTCATACTTACTGAAATATAAGCATCCCATTTCAAAATTTGTCATGTTTTGGGTCACACACGTGACCAAGAATGGCCCCTAGATGACCCGCCCCCCTGACTTTAATTCCCAAAATAATGTAACCCTCAAAACGACACCCCCCCCCCCCCCCCCCCCCAGTAAAATATCGCAAGATAATTACCGCAACATAGAGCTTAATTCCAAAAGGCGCTAAATCCACTTTTTCAACTTTCGAGAAAAATAGGTTTCTTTGCCCAGCTTTGTGCACATGCCTATGGGAATATAAAAGTGAAACGTTCCATATTTTGATTTTGATTGTGTAAAAAGTCCTACAAATTTGCTTTCTAGATAGCTATGTAGTTCATTAATGTACTGATATCGTTAACTCAATTTGTATGGAAAATGGATTTAGCGCCTTTTGGAACTAAGCTATTATGTGCCCATACGCCCATGCGTATGATACCTCATGTACTATCCATTTTATATACACTATTATGCAATAAATGTGGGTAGTTTCGATTGTACATTTACCCAATAAAGCATTTGTAGTCTCGTAAATGTCATGATTTATCGAATGGGTATCACTTTCTCTACAAACCCTTCTGGATACTCCTTGATGATATACTACAGAATGTTAAACGAGACATGAGGAAATTATATGAGTATCTGCATACTTTTCCTTTTATAGTGGTTTATAATTGTAATTTTCTAACTTTATATGTTAATGACACAATTAAGGACTACGTTTTACAGCTTTTTTCTGTTTGGTCGTGTTTATTAGGTTTCCGTTAAAGGTAATCATGAGGCATAGTTAACTTGATATGGGTACATCTTTATTGAGGCAACTTTTGTTGTCATGATGATTAAAAAACACATATTATCTTAATGAATCTTTATAAGCCCATATAAAGTACACACTACCTCTAATGATTCATTGCTAGAACGTTATGGATATAACTGAACCAAAAATAAATGTCGAACGTAGTCCAAAGTTGTGCCATGAACATTTGAATATTACAATTATAAACCACTGTGAAAGAAACATCATTTTCATCTCGTCTCAGTATGCCGAGGAATATATGCGCACGGGCTTTGAGAGACGGTGAAAGACCCTTCCTTATAATAATATTGTGAAATTCCTGAGAATTCCTGTGGCAAACAGAAACAGTGATCCTGTAGAGGACATGAGGGTATTACTTCATCAGTACGCTATTCCTGAGTTTCTTATCCAGTTTGACTCGATTTTCTTGTGAGTCTTACTGTCAACATTCCAGATGGATCTTCGTAAAGCTAAGCTACTCTTATCGTTTACAGTACTATATGTATAGCCGTGGATATATTGAGCATCGAATTTCAGGTTATTCGGTTCGTTCGCTCGAAGGACAGATTCCATCACGAGCAAGAGGTTCTCTGGCCGATGCGTTTCCGCCGATGCTAGTAAATCAAAGTTCCAACTTGCATATTAGCTGGGCTTGATAGAAGTTGAAGGGATCAGTTTTGTGGAAAACCGTAAATTGAAGAAGTGTACACTGCTGATGTTGCAGGGTTCTTTGGACTACGCTGTATAATATTTAATTTGAACACCATATTTGAACACAATCCGGAGAAATGGAAAATATAAGGGGCAACTTGTCAGGTGACAAGTATTATTACAGCAGCACACTTACCCTTTGTCTTCTATCCAGTTTAGGCATTTGTATTTGCTTTCTTCCGAGTCTTCCAGTCAATTTCGATATCGGATTGTCTCACAAGGAAGCTACATTTGTACCCACCAGGATCGCTATGACTGTGGTGATTCTGAGCGTCGAGTTTCAACTGATTCGGTTCATTCGATCGAAGCAAAGATTCCACCAGGGACAGGTGTTCTTCTGGCCGATGCGTTGCCGCCACTGTGCCCACACCCTGGGTGTCCTTCATTCATCGCCTAGTGTTGAGAGTTTTGATGACAACAATCTTAGGGATCCTGTTATAAATAGTTCTGCATTACCCATGGATACAGATACGTCAGCGACGCACTGGTTACTGGGCGATTCATCACAACATCCTGACATGTATCGTATGCCTGAAGAACATCCACAAGGGCTGCCAGCCTGTCGGAAACAAACACGGGCGAGATCTCATCAAGTTTCATCAGACCTAAGTCTCAAAAGACACCGTTCCCTCGTCGATGTTTTTGGTGGATTCTCCTGTCTCGCCATTGTCACAGTACCCTCGTTTGCTGTAGGCGAGATCATGTGCATCAACGCGAACAGCACCGCACCTGCCAGTCATTATATCAGCTTAGAGATTCTAGATCTCTCCTTGATCAGTTTTCTACCAGTGGGGATTGTATCTGGCCGATGCGTTGCCGCCACTGTGCCCACACCCTGGGTGTCCTTCATTCATCGCCTAGTGTTGAGAGTTTTGATGACAACAATCTTAGGGATCCTGTTATAAATAGTTCTGCATTACCCGTGGATACAGATACGTCAGCGACGCACTGGTTACTGGGCGATTCATCACAACATCCTGACATGTATCGTATGCCTGAAGAACATCCACAAGGGCTGCCAGCCTGTCGGAATCAAACACGGGCGAGATCTCATCAAGTTTCATCAGACCTAAGTCTCAAAAGAAACCGTTCCCTCGTCGATGTTTTTGGTGGATTCTCCTGTCTCGCCATTGTCACAGTACCCTCGTTTGCTGTAGGCGAGATCATGTGCATCAACGCGAACAGCACCGCACCTGCCAGTCATTATATCAGCTTAGAGATTCTAGATCTCTCCTTGATCAGTTTTCTACCAATGGGGATTGTATTTTGTTACAAATACTACGATGCTATTTTTGTTACCAACGCAGAGAACGTCTTCACGATCGTTATTGCCCTGTCAGCGTGTATCTGGTTATCAGCCTGGAAGCTGGTGTACCCAATCAGCGGCCTGCTAGAATCAGAAGAGCAGTTCGATCATTTCTGTGTCATGAATGGCACCATTGGTGACTACTTCATTGGCATCCAACGAGCCATGGTAGCCTTCTACATTGAGTGTGGCATCATTGCGACGGGCATCCTGTGGCAGATGTGGAAGTCATTCGTCCCTAGGTCAGTGGTATAAGCTCATCAGGAAATGCCGCGGTATGATTCATTTTGTAAATATAATACATCCACATTCAAGATGCCGATTCAAGAGCGCCAGAGTCCTGAGGGATGCAGATATGGTCGGAAACGCGTCATCGACAATAATACGTTTCGTTAACAAGATATGGGTAGCCTCATTACTGGCGGCCTTCGTGTATCTAGCGATTAATATGTTTGTCATATTCGGTCCACAAACTGTTACTCCAGATGAAAATCGTTATGTACTTGATTGTCTTGAAATGGCCTTCTGTCTTCCGCTTTTGATGATATTCTTACACATGTTCTTATCGTCTAAGGACACAGGCAGGCATATGGACCTCAACGAAATCAACAATGCTCATCTACCCTTTGAAGGACACGATGTACTACTACTTCTTTGCACCTGCGGGATCTTTTGCGAATGTTTCGTTCGCGTAACGGCAGCCATTGGTCTACTCGTTAGTGGGCAATATGTTGAACCCGATGAGACCGCACTTCTCATCGCTGCACTCGTCCACTCCGTCGTCATCGTAGTCATGGTTTGGTGCACGACGGCGTTCTTATTGCGAGTACAGCGACGGCCTCCACAACAATCTGAGATCAAGTGCGTCCTCGCCCTCTTGATATATATCACAGTATCTTATTCTACCGCATGGGTTATAGAAAGTCTGTACGTCGAGGTTTGGACAGTGGAAAGTCTCTACTTCGGGAATCCAACCGGTAAAGTGATCGGGGTGCTCTTGGATCCATTTGCAATCCTCTACGGAATTCATGCAGCAATGGTTGCATTTTTTTTTTTTAAATCATTGCTTTATTGACATCAAATCAAATAAAAACCATGACAAACACAGATACCTAGGTTACTTGTTGTTTTTACGCAACAAAGTACAAGGTGTGAAAATCAGAAAAAGATATACATAGTACAATTATAGAGAACAACGTACAAATTATAACACAAGATGGAATTTAACGACACCAGGTGACTTATTTCGATTTGACTAGTTAATAAGACAACTACATGTGTGTTTTATCAATTTTTATAGTGCTCTTAAAATTGACTACCTAATTAAGCTTCTTGAGAGAAATAATCAAAAGATAATAATATAATGTATTTATAGACAAATTGAAAGTAAACAGGCTTTTCATAAACATAATTCATTTTAAAATCAACTCATTCTATAAACAATATAATCTTATAATAAACATAAATTCACCCAAAATGTGGCATAATAAGGCATTATTACATTACAATTTATATTAGAGTGTCTCAGAATAGTATTTTAAAAACAAATTACTAACCAAATTTTTAATATTCATTTTTTATTTTTTATTTATATATTATGAGGCATTAAATGACTTACAAATGGTGCAAGTAAGCCTACAAATAAACATAGACGTAGACATATTAATTCACAATTATAATAATATTACCATATTCAATCCATATTGAATGTATCACTATAAGCATTATTTCATAGTATCATTATCACTCAATACAATCAAGGTATATCAATTTAAAATTTGCCACTTTATGACCAATTATAAGTACGTATATATTCAAATGTCTAATGCAGTAAACCAAATTAAATAAATTATCTATCCTTAAGAAGACAATATAACCGTTCAAACTGGAGCCTTTTGCAACATTGTATATATGTAATGCGTGAAGTAATTTTGAAATCGCCTGATGCTGTGAGCTTGAATATCAACATAGTACGTCTATAAGATTCACTTACTCAGCATGTACGCTCTATACACATAATCACACCAATATTATTTAGAAGAGCAGACTAATGATTTATAAAGATGGAGCGACAAGAACCTGACTTAAATCTGTCATTCCATTTAGATCAACTACACACAAAACATGAGAACTGTTTTTTGCAAGTAAAATCATACCGTACCCATTAAGTCGAGTGTTTTGGGGTTTTTTTTATTCAGAAAAAATGTATTTTTACACGAGCTTCTGCGTATTTGTTATGCAAAGGAGAATATACGCAACTTAATGCATATTTAAAGTGGAACGTCACCCATTTATTTACCCGGTGAGTCTCTTTTACTCATTGAAGTGCATACAATTAATATTGGATGAGTAATGCTCGAACCTTCATGACCAAATGAGTAAAAATATTCACGAGTGTGTAGCGTGGCTTTTTGCTTCCCTGTACGTCATGGACTCTTTATTCGTTGAATGAGTGAAAATCTCTTCGAAGTGAACGTGTACTCGTCATAGGAGTGATCTTACTCGGCTAGCTAGCTAACTCTGATCTGTATACTGTATACATACACGGTATATTACCACGTATCAGGCATGCCTGAGCGGTCCGTCTCATCTGCAGCTGAATAAGTGTAAGTTAATTTGATTATTCTAAAATTAGAATCAGTATAAATACTATTACTGACGGGGATCCCTTGAGTTTTAGACCTTTTCTAAAACTGTTTAGGCTATGAATAATTGGTAGACACGCTACATGTATACTATATTTCATTTGAAATTGAAGCCGCGAAAATTGTAATATTACGAACCACGTCAAGCGCGAGGCCCAATGCTGGGCCAAGCCAGGCCAAACAGCAAGGCCGCGCAGGGGCGTCGGGGCTCACTCCCGTCTTATACTAAGTAATTATTCATAGCCTATATAAGCAGTTTTAGAAAAGGTCTAAAACTCAAGGGATCCCCGTCAGTAATATTATTAATACTGATTCTAAATTTAGAATAATAAAATTAACTTACACTTACAACATTATGTTAAATTACACACCTCCAGCTTGAGTAAATATAAAAATACTCGTATGCCATGTATACCCAGCTAGCCACCTGATGTTGGGCCGATGTCGGAATTTGGTTGGCGGATGTCGGCATATCGCCGTTGGCTCGAGGTTAAAATGTCCGCCAGCCCAACATCGTCACGACGTCATTTTTGTGATATATTGGCATAACGTCATTTTCCGACAATGGCCCAACATCATGTCATGAGATGATGTTGGGCCATTGTCGGAAAATGACGTTATGCCAATATTTCACAAAAATGACGTCGTGACGATGTTGGGCTGGCGGACATTTTAACCTCGAGCCAACGGCGATATGCCGACATCCGCCAACCAAATTCCGGCATCGGCCCAACATCAGGTGGCTAGCTGGGTAGTGGCAAATGAATAAAACTCGCATGCGTGCGTTTTTCAATTTAATTTGAAGAGTCAATGCACTCAACCATGTGTGTCACTATACTGTCAACGATTCGTTTGTTGTTGTTTTTTAGTAAAATCACCCAAAAAATATTTGGGTGTTATTACTTAAAAAAAAACAAATAAATCGTTGCACTATTACTGACTATAGTGACATACATAGTTGAGTGCATTGACGTATCAAATTAAGTTGAAAAACGCACGCGTGCGAGTTTTATTCATTTGCCACTATAGTGACACGGCATATGAGTATTTTTTGTAACACTCACAACATTATGTTAAATTACACACCAGCTTGAGTAAATATCACTCACAACATTATGTTAAATTACACACCAGCTTGAGTAAATACAAAAATACTCATATGCCTTGTCACTATAATGGCAAATGAATAAAACTCGCATGCGTGCGTTTTTCAACTTAATTTGATGAGTCAATGCACTCAACTATGTGTGTCACTATAGTGGCAACGATTTATTTGTTTTTTTGAGTAAAATCACTCAAATATTTGTTTGTGTGTAGGCTCGTTATTATCTTCTATCACCTTCTGCTAGACCAATATGGGACACAACCGTTTGTTTTCTTATCGGTTGCTTCACTATAGCTAGTAAGGTCTTTGAAGAAAACATTGCTCCTAAGGAATGGGTATTATAGAATGTGTGGCATTGTTTAAACTGTAAACTGTCGCCCTTATCGGATAGCAGTTGTGCTCTTCAAGTGACTGTCCATCGCGAATGATCTTGAATATTAGAATTCTCGTGGAAATCAACCCCCCCCCCCCCCCCCTTCAACGAAATAACCAGTCTACAGATCTACATCACTGCTTGTCTTAAAGGTGAATGACAGTAGTGGGAAACGCCCCAACCCCTAAAAATTAAATGTACGCTCTTATTACCAACCATGTGAAAGAATATAATTTTACTAATATGGGATTAAACAAATTTGGCCAAGAAACCGCCTACTAATTGATATATTTGCAAAATTATAAATTGATCTACTGTACCATTGATATCGCCAACGCGGAATCGCGCATACGGTACGTGCAAAACACCACGTTGTGCACATGTGCTTCTGGTATACGGGCTGTATGCCGGCTTGTCGATATCTCCAGCCCAGCGCTAGCGGCGCGGACAGGTGCGAACGGGCGGTGGATTTATAAATTTCACAGGCGGGTATTGGATTTATTCCGATATTTCTGTATTTAACGATGCTATAGGTTCGGATTTTACCACACAAGCCCTATTTCAATACTTATTTAACAATAATGATCAATATAGATGTATTCGGCTATTTTACCAAAACTGGAATTGGGCTTTAAGGTGTGGACCATGGGAGACATGGAGGTGTTGATGTAGTCAGAAATAACCAACTCGTTATGGGGTCCCTTTTATATATAAGACGTCATTCTGTAATGTGTAGAGGATGATGATGGAACCAGACGCAGTCTCAGTGACACAACCCTCGGTACATGACTGATTTTTCGGTCTAGTATTGGTGATGATCCACATCGTTTGTATGGCGCCATTTATCTTAAAAGGCGCCCTTGCGATACATGTCTGTTCATATATTCTAGACGGAAGTGTAGGGCTCGAGAATATTGATTCAGAAGCACAGAGCTATTGTGTCAGTGATAAGGGACTCAACTTTGCTTTTAAGAGTATACTGGTGTTTATGTAAAAGTATTTTTTGATAGATTCACTTATTAAGTATGAGTAATGCATATTAAAGTATTAATACATGATGCGATGTGCACAGGTAACGTACTTAAAATGCATTACATAAACACAGTTCTTAGTGCCGCATTACAATTTCAACTATTCTAAAGGATCTTGTAGCATTGTCCAAATCAACAAAACTTATTTCATGCCTTGTCGTGTTCGTATTACCAATATAAGCATATGGGACAGATTTGGTTTTTCGAATTTCCCTTTCGTTAAAACGATATTTACGATTAAAGTATTCCGATGTTTAACTATCCACTGGATGGTCATAATTGTATACAAAGTCAGTGCAATGGGTCTGCGTATAGCACTTTACATTTTCGCTCATTCCTCGGCGGATAACATCCATTCACTTCGAGATTCTGAAATTCAATAGACTTTGTACATAGCCCACCCGGTTCCCGTAAGCAACGGGTTAATATGAAATATCCAAACATTGCATAGTGGATATATCAATTCACAATGATATACAATTTATCGACCATTCATCACTTTTTGCACAAGTCAACAAAGTTACTATAGATCCCTCTATAGAACCCTATAGATCATTGGGGGATCGGATACGTATAATTCAGACCCTTCAAGTATTTGCTCTTAATGGAAAAACATTTGTGAAAATCACTATTTAATACCCGTATTGTTTTTCAAGCACACCCTTCTCCAGACATTAGAGGATTTTTACCAGCCTATGAATTATTGTTTATACAAGATTGATATTTATTTACCCTGTAAAACTTGAATTATTACCAGTGAAATGTTGAAGACGTTTTAGTCATATTGTTTTCACTCATATTGTCCTCACAAAGGCCATCTTGTCCATTTACCCAAAGTGTGATGAATTCCACTTTGGATTGTATAAGTTATATACAGGATTGGAACCATCGATATATGATGTTATAACATACACAACAATATGTAATTTTGAAAGAGAGCTGTCGTGAATATCTTTTGAATTGTTTACCCAAAGTTAAACAAAGAAAATGCATAATTGTGCACTACTATGTACACACTATGTACACAGAAGAATGCATCACTAGTGACAAGTCATGTCCTCTTATGGATAAGAGCATGTACATCCTTGACCAAACATAATGAAGACTTAGGGTTCGTCGATTACGTAGCGAGAATGTCCAAGATTAATGCATTTACGAAACGAATTGAGTTGGTGGTGGCTCAATGGTGATATGAGCAAGTATTCAATGTTGCTGTTAAACGCCACTGGTGGCACCATGTGGATACGGCGACGCCATCGTGCACCGGGACATTCTGGAAAACTACTGCCTCCCACACACAATAAGGTCCGACGAAAACTCTTTAAGACTGCAAGACGACAACGGCCTGCTTCATCCCCTGATACCAACCCTTTCGAGCATGCCTGAGATGCTCTAGCCCGAGCCGCAAATGACTGGGCCAACTATCCTTATATACTCAACAAGTATTATCTCAGGCTCTGACCAGAGAGTGGCATCAACAAGCACGATGACAGCATCCTGCGAAGTCTTATGCTGGTTAAATATTTCGTGGGTAAGAGCGGTATGTCTTCATTTTACTCGTTGTATGAATTCGCAAATGCTACGGAGGAAATCTAGTACGCTAATCTCAGCAGGTGGTCGTACTCGGTCCGAAAATTCTCCCGTACCGTGGAAATCTACAACGGTTGTCGGTTAAATTAGCGTTGGGTGTAGAGCGAGTACGGAGCGGCGTGGTCAACCAATCAGTGCGCTTGTTCACTCGATCATATCTCCCGCTTGCGGGGCAGTCCACGGAAGTGCAGTGGATCGAGTGTGCGGTACAAAATGTCTGACGTCACACAAGCAAGGAGACGTTCCTGTATTCTTCACTGCGAAACTGCAAATAGATCAGGACGGTAGCCAGAGTACGGATACGGTCACAACTGACTGCTTCCGTAGAATTTGCGAAAAACCCCTAATACGTGTACGAGGCTGGGGACTAGGGGGCTGCAGCGCCCCCCCCCCCCCCCCCCCAACCCCACCCCGATTTTAATTTAGGGCAAAATCATATGGTATTCGGGCAAGCTCATGTCAGATTCAGACAGGCTATTAAAAACAGTTATCATTTTCGGGCAAAGCATGTCATTATATCCGGAAGAAATCGTGTCATATTCAGGCAAAATCATGAAAAAAAGTATATCATTTTAGGGCAAGTAAATGGCGATAACCTCATTTATCTATGTAACTTGTTTGTTTGTTTGTCAGGTGAAAACAACTAAGACGGTATTCGGGCAAAAGATCTCAACCCCCCTACGCCCTTAAACACTATTTGCTAGTACACCCATCCATATAACACATAACAATTAATTATTATCAATTTTATGTACACTGTTATGCAATTATTGTTGGTAGTTTCGATGTATTAATATCCAATAAATCAATGGAAATCTCGTTAAGTTTATAATGTATCGAAGTGCTATCACTTTGTATATGATTTATTGCGGATTCTCATTGATGGTATACATCAGAATGTTTAACGAGACATGAGGAAATAATATTAATGACTGCATACTCTGTCTTTTATAGTGGTTTTCAAACATTATAAGGTTAATGACACAGTAATTTACTACATGTACTTTTTACATCTATATTTATGTTCGGTAATGTTTATTATTATGTTTATTATATTTCACTTGAAAATCATTATGATGCATTGTGCTCATGCCTTTTGTTTTTGAAACTTCATTATAACAATGGTTGTCTTACTCAATATTACAAACATACATCGTCTTAACGCATATTTAAATACAAACCCATGAGTAGTAAACAATACATCATTATAATCTATTCCTGAAACGTATGAATAATACTATCAATCAAATAAATATCCAAAGTAGTCCATCAGTGTACCATTACCATACAATATTTGGGGAAATTACCCTTACAAACCATTATAAAGGTGCAGTATTTTCTCTTGTCTCATCAAACATTCTGAAGTTTGCCAAGGAGTATGCGCACGGGTCTTTTAGAGACAGTCAGAGGTAGTTCCTAAAATATCGTAAAATTCATGAAGATCCCTATTTTTGATTGGATACATGTAAAATCGAATTTAAAGATCGATTGTCAGGAATAGACGCGACACTATGGCAGACAGCAACGGTGATCCTGTAGAGGAAAAGTACTACTACAGCAGTACGCTATTATTGTGTCTATTATCCAGTTTGGGCGTTTGCCTCGCCTTTTTTGTGACTCTCCCTGTCAGCATTCCCGATGGATCTTCACACGGTGAAGCTACTTTTATCAT
The DNA here is from genome assembly GCA_037951105.1 of Echinarachnius parma. Classification (NCBI taxonomy): domain Eukaryota; kingdom Metazoa; phylum Echinodermata; class Echinoidea; order Clypeasteroida; family Echinarachniidae; genus Echinarachnius; species Echinarachnius parma. The sequence continues at coordinate 54,455 of JBAMJV010008011.1, read as the reverse complement.
TTACAATATTACTACGTCCATGATGATGCTAAGCTCTCAGTTTCTGCTGATTCGTTTCATTCGCTCGAAGGACAGATTCCATCAGGGGCAAGATGTCTTCTGGCCAATGCGTTGTCGCCACTGTGCCCGAGTACTTGGTGTCCTGTTGCCGTCGGCAAATGCTCAGAGTTTGGATATCAACACAATACGCCGCGAAGTGTCACAATTTCCGCACAGTCCGACTAATGAAACCAATAATTGGTCTCCATGTGGCAGAAACCGATCCGTGACGATCAACTCGGACGGTTCCCGCCTATCTCCTGCCCCACCGACATCTAGGTACTGCAATGTCTCACAAGAAGAAACGGATACTGCGCAATTGGAAGCGAATCATATTGGACTTCAAGACACACAGCCATGCGATGTTAGCGATGAGGTCCATCCTGGAAGATTAAATTCTTGTCAGAGCAATGTCCCGCAGGTAACATTTAATTCTGATAGACAGATGTTTTTCCGGAGACACCGATCACTAGTTAAAGTCTTTGTTGGCTTTTCAACTCTCGCAATATTCATGATGCCACTTATTGCCATAGGCAGAATTATATGCATTGCCGAACAGAGTAATGGAAATGTTCGTGATTTTATCATCGGAGAAATCGCAGACTTTTTTTCGCTCATCGTTCTCCCTATATGTATTTCGTTCTTTACTAAATACTACGACGCAGTCTTTGTTAGCAACCCACATAACGTGTTCTCGATTGCCATCTTTCTATCGGGCTCTATCTGGATAGCCATTTATAACCTGTTGTTGCCCATCGTTGGTCTTTATAAAGAGCACGACAGTATAAGCAGTCATTGCAAGTTAAATACCACATTTGGAAATATTACCCAGATCATTGGCCGGTCAATGACGACCTTCTACTTGGAGTGTGGCGTCATATCTGCGGGGATCATCTGGCAGATGTGGAAGTCATTCGTACCTAAGTCGGTGGTACAAGATCATCAGGAAATGCCGCGGTATGATTTATTTTGTGAAACCGCCTACTAATTGATATATTTGCAAAATTATAAATTGATCTACTGTACCATTGATATCGCCAACGCGGAATCGCGCATACGGTACGTGCTACATCACGCGGACAGGTGCGAACGGGAGGTGGATTTATAGATTTCACAGGCGGGTATTGGATTTCTTCCGATATTTCTGTATTTAACGATGCTATAGGATCGGATTTTACCACACAAGCCCTATTTCAATACTTATTCAACAATAATGATCAATATAGATGTATTCGGCTATTTTACCAAAACTGGAATTGGGCTTTAAGGTGTGGACCATGGGAGACATGGAGGTGCTGATGTAGTCAGAAATAACCAACTCGTTATGGGGTCCCTTTTATATATAAGACGTCATTCTGTAATGTGTAGAGGATGATGATGGAACCAGACGCAGTCTCAGTGACACAACCCTCGGCACATGACTGATTTTTCGGTCTAGTATTGGTGATGATCCACATCTTTTGTATGGCGCCATTTATCTTACAAGGCGCCCTTGCGATACATGTCTGTTCATATATTCTAGACGGAAGCGTAGGGCTCGAGAATATTGATTCAGAAGACCAGAGCTATTGTGTCAGTGATAAGGGAATCAACTTTGCTTTTAAGAGTATACTGGTGTTTATGTAAAAGTATTTTATGATAAATTCACTTATTAAGTATGAGTAATGCATATAAAAGTATTAATACATGATGCGATGTACACAGGTAACGTACTTAAAATGCACTACATAAACGCAGTTCTTAGTGCCCCATTACAATTTCAACTATTCTAAAGGATCTAGTAGCATTGTCCAAATCAACAAAACTTTCATGCCTTGTCGTGTTCGTATTACCAATATAAACATGGAACAGGTTTGGTTTTTCGAATTTCCCTTTCGTTAAAAAGATATTTACGATTGAAGTATTCCGATGTTTAACTATCCACTGGATGGTCATAACTGTATACAAAGTCAGTGCAATGGGTCTGCGTATAGCACTTTACATTTTCGCTCATTGCTCGGCGGATAACATCCATTCACTTCGAGATTCTGAAATTCCAATAGACTTTGTACATAGCCCACCCGGTTCCCGTAAGCAATATCCACACATTGCATTGTGGATATATCAATTCACAATGATATACATTTTATCAACCATTCATCACTTTTTGCACAAGTCAACAAAGTTACTAGATCCCTCTATAGATCCCTAGATTAATGGGGGATCGGATACGTATAATTCAGACCCTTTCAAGTATTTGCTCTTAATGGAAAAACGTTTGTGAAAATCACTTCTAAATACCCATGTTATTATTCAAGCACACCCCTCTTCACATAAGGGATTTTTTCCAGTACCCTGTAAAACTTGGACTATTACCAGTGAAAAGTTGCAGACGTTTTAGTCGATAAAGTCTCAAAACTTCACTCATATTGTCCTCGAAAAAGCCATCTTGTCCATTTACCCAAAGTTTTATGAATTCCTCTTTGGATTGTATAAGTTATATATGTATACAGGATTGGAACCATCAATATGTATTTTTTAAAGAGATCTGTCGTGAATATCTCTTTAATTGTTTACCCAAAGTTAAACGAGAAAAAGGCATAATTGTTCACTACTATGTACACAGAAGAATGCATCACTAGTGACATGTCCTCTAATGGATAAGAGCCAGTTCATCCTTGACCAAACATAATGAAGACTAAGGGTTCGTCGATTAAGTAGCGAGAAATGTCCAAGATTACTGCATTTACGAAACGAATTGAGTTGGTGGTGGCTCAATGGTGATATGAGCAAGTATACACTTTGGCTGTAAAACGCCACTGGTGGCACCAGGTGGAAATTATTCATAAGCAGCGACGTGGGCTACTCATGAATATTCATAACTAGGATTGAGTTTGAGGGTTATAATTACAATGCGACCATACTGACCATCAGCGGTTTACGTAACCTATTGGTCACGCTGTGGGTTTCAACACTTGGTATCATGGGTTCGAATCCTCTCTTATGACTCTTCGGTTTTTTTTGCCATAATACATGGTGAGTAGCGGTTCATTTAGTAAATGTATCATGCAGAGTTTTAACTAAAGTCTGATATCCGCATGCGCATGCGCCAGAGACAAAAAGTTCGTAGGAAAAAAATTTCGCCACCGGGACATTCTGAAAAACTACTGCCTCCCACGCACAATAAGGTCCGACGAAAACTTTTTTTAGACTGCAAGACGACAACGGCCTGCTTCAGCCCCTGATGCGAACCCTTTCGAGCATGCCTGAGATGCCCTAGCCCGAGCCACCAATGACTGGGCCAACTATCCTTATATACTCAACAAGTATTATCTCAGGCTCTGACCAGAGAGTGGCATCAACAAGCACGATGGCAGCATCCTGCGAAGTCTTATGCTGGTTAAAGGGATAGTTGAGTTCTGGAGAGTACAGTTTTGGTGAAACTGAATTTTAGTAACCAAAACCTGCATCATTACATTACAAACTAATATTTACAACTAGAAAGGAACACAAAATTACAAATGACGTAGTAAAGATCATGTTATCATTAAAAAAGAGCCGTTAAAACGTAAGAGGGCGCTCTCTAAACACTCATCGGTTTCAACCATTTTGAATAAAATATTGTATTACTAATACAGGATCATAACAATTTGGCCTGGAAACCGCCTACTAATTGATATATTTGGTAAATTATAAAAAACTCATTTACTGTAAATTGATATCGCCGACGGTTGTATCTGTGGGTTGTATGTTGATATACGCCCTCGTGCGCTGCGTGCTGTATTCCTATGGCAAATGCGGCACATGGTTTCGCACGTGAGCGTATCGCACGAACGAGCGTATAGATGTGGCCAGCGTAGACGGGCCAAACTGACGGTGAACTTAGGCTCAATGTCAGCGGCTTTCATAAACGTTTTAACTGATATTTCTGCATTTAACAATACTAAGGTTCGGCTTTTTCCACACACGCCCCCTTTATATGCTATTTCAACAATACTAATCATTTTTAATCAATTAGTTTGGCTAATAAAGTTATTTCAGATAATTTTCCCAAAACGAGCATTTGGCTTTTGAGGTTGGGGACTAGGGGGCTGCAGCGCCCCCCCCCCCCCCCCCCGATTTAAATGTAGGGCAACATCATATGGTATTCGGGTGAGCTCATGTCAGATTCAGACAGGCTATTAAAAACAGGTATCATTTTCGTGCAAAGCATGTCATTATATATATATCCGGAAGAAATCGTGTCATATTCGGGCAAAATCATAAAAAAAAGGTATATCGTTTTCGGGCAAGTAAATGGTGATGCCCTTATTTATTTATCTATGTAACTTGTTTGTTTGTTTGTCAGGTGAAAACAACTAAGACGGTATTCGGGCAAAAGATCTCAATCCCCCTACGCCCTTAAACAATATTTGCTAGTACACCCATCCATATAAAACATAACAATTAATTATTATCAATGTTATGTACACTGTTTTATGCAATTATTGTTGGTAGTTTCGATCTATTAATATCCAATAAATCACTGGAAATCTCGTTAAGTTTATAATGTATCGAAGTGCTATCACTTTGTATATGATTTATTGCGGATTCTCATTGATGGTATACATCAGAATGTTTAACGAGACGTAAAGAAATAATATTAATGACTGCATACTCTGTCTTTTATAGTGGTTTTTAATTGTAATTTTCAAACTGTATAATGCAATTATAGACTAAATGTACTTTTTACATCTATATTACTGTTCGTTGATGTTTATTATACGTTTCACTTGAAAATCATTATGAGGCAAATGTGTTCATACCTTTTGCTTTTAAATCTTCATTATAATAATTACTGTCTTACTCAACATTACAAACATACATGGTCTTAATGCATATTAAACCCATAATAAAAAAAAATGCATCATTATAATCTATTCCTGAAACGTATGAGAAATACTCAAATCAAATATATATACAGCGTAGTCCATAAGTGTGCCATTACCATACAATATTTGCACAAATTACAATTACAAACCACTATAAAGGTGTACTACTCCCTCTTGTCTCATCAAACGTTATGAAGTTTGCCAATGAGTATGCACACGGGCTTTAAGAGACAGTTCCTGAAATATCGTGAAATTCATCAAGTTCCCTATCTGGATAAGTGTAAAATCGATTGTAAGGAGTAGACGTGACACTATGGCAAACAGCAACAGTGACCATGTGGAGGACAAGTACTACTACAGCAGTACGCTATTTCTGTGTCTCGTATCCAGTTTGGGCGTTTGCTTCGCTTTTCTTGTGAGTCTCCCTACTGCAGATGGATCTTCACGGTACGGCGAAACGATTTTTATCGTTTACTATATTTCTGCGTCCATGATGATTCTTAGCGTTGAGTTTCAAATGATTCGTTTCATTCGCTCGAGGGACAGATTCCATCAGGGGCAAGATGTCTTCTGGCCGATGCGTTGCCGCCACTGTGCCCGCATACTAGGTGTCATGTTACCGTCGCCTAACATGCCTAATGCTCAGAGTTTGGATATCAACAGAGTACGTAACGAAGTGTCACAATTTCCGCACAGTCCGGCTCATGAAACCAGTAATTGGTCCCCATGTGATGGAAACCAATCCGTGACGATCAACTTGGACCAACTCTCGTACTGCAATGTCCCACCAGCAGAAATGGATACTGCGCAATTGGAAGCGAATCATACAGGACTTCCAGACACACAGCCATGCGACGTAAGCAGTCATGATCATCCCGGTAGAGTAACTTCTTGTCAGAGCAATGTCCCGCAGGTAACATTCAATCCCCATGGACATTCGTGTATCCGGAGAAACCGATCTCTGGTTAACGTCTTCATTGGCTTTTCAACTCTTGCAATATTCGTAATACCACTTGTTTGGATAAGCAAAATTATGTGCATTGTCGAACAGGGTAATGGACTTGTTCAACCTGGTGATTTTATCATCGGAGGAATCGAAGAATTGCTTATGTTTATCGTTCTCCCTCTATTCATTTCTTTTTTTAGTAAATACTACGACGCAGTCTTTGTTAGCAACCCACATAACGTGTTTTCGATTGCCATCTTTCTATCGGCCTCAATCTGGACAGCCATATGGAACCTGGTTTTGCCCATCCATTTTCTTATAAAACACGGCAGTAATGTCAGTCCTTACAAGTCTAATACCACATTTTGGAAGATTACAAAGATCATTGACAAGGCAATGATAGCCTTCTACATGGAGTTAGGTATCACATCCACGGGGATTCTCTGGCAGATGTGGAAGTCGTTCGTGCCAAAATCAGTCGTACTGCCTCACAGAGAAATGCCGCGATTCGACGCCTTTCATGAAGGAGGATCTGCCGAATCTTCCATTTCTCTGTCTTTCGCTGATTGTGTTGCAGGCATTGGACGCTTATGTCGAATTAATCGCGATTCAAGAAATGAAGACAACCTTACCTTGCCGAACCCGCCTTCAAGAATTGGATGCCTTACGAAGAAGATATGGGCGATTTCCTTCCTAGTTGCTCTTATGTATCTTCTTACTGGATTCTACGATAAGATATGTCCGATTTTCCCGAAAGATCGCAGAAGCCGGGAAATGTACGCTCTCTGGACCGGTAAAATCTGGCTTTTTCTTCCCGTCTTGTTGCTCCTCATGACCAATCAGCGCAACACCATTAGTCCTGACATCCTCCCGCAAGTAGATCTGCACCAACTGGAAGAACACGACGTGTTGCTTCTGCTCTGCACCTGCGGAATATTTTGTCAGGGTTTCATTCGAGTGACGGCAGCCACTGGTCTGCTCCTAAGCGGAAACCTCATGGACCCAGATCTGACAATCTTGTGCGTCATCGCTATCGTGTACTCCGTGTTCATCGGCTTGATCTCTTGGTGCACGACGTCATTCTTGCTTCGAGTGCAGAGGCAACACTTCACAGACCCACGCCAGATAAAGTGGGTCCTTTACGCGCTCATTTACATTACAGTTGTAAATTCAGCAGAGTGGTTGATTGAAAGTCTGTACCTCGAAAGATTTATTGTGCAAACTCTGTTTTTTGGGGACAAGACGGGTAAAGTGATCGGGGTGCTCTTGGATCCATTTGCAACACTATATAGACTGCATGCAGCAATGGTTGCCTATGAAGCCTACAAACATATTCTGAAAGCTGCGATTGAACAAGAAAGACAAGTTAGATTGCATAGCAACTAGCTCTGTAGGCTTATTTCTGAAATATCCTTGATTATGCATCGGACAAACATGACATTTGAGACACCCACACGTTTTTGTTTTTTTTTTTTTTTTTTTTTTTTTTGGGGGGGGGGGGGGTCTCTTGTTTAATAGACATCGTATGGGCGTGGCCCATGGAAAGCCATTATTTGCTATATAAAATGTAAAAAAAGTTTTTTTTTTATACATCATTAGATTTAGTTAAAAGGCATAACTGTTTTTTAATATTAAGGAGATTTTATATGCTTGGTGTAAAATAAATTAAAAGTTACCAAAAATTGAATGTTTGCAGTTGAATAATTGTATGATTTCAAGACTAAAAATGGCTTTCCATTAAGTCAAACCTAAAAATTAAGGACATTTAGAAGTAAAAATGTTTGTTTATATGGGACAGGAAACGTATCCAAAGCTCATTTTATTTGGCAAGGCGAGAAGTCTTGAATGAGTGGGTACAAGCTCCATAGGACCGTAAAGAAGTTCAGTGGTGTAGCTCCCGAAGCTTTTTGATTTGGGTAATTTAGAAATCAAAAGATTAGTGTTCATGAGGGTTAGCACAGTTTCTGGTAATTTCGAATCGTGTATGCTATTTCAGATACTTTGCCGGAAGTCCATACCAGAAGCCCTTAACCCTCTTAGGGGCCTTGTGGATGTCCAAGAAGCAATGCCCTCTGAAGCTTTTGGAAACAGTTTGGAGAGTTGACATGGTTGAGCACTTTGAAGATGAGGTTTAAAGCCAAATAACACTTTTTGGGAAAGCTCCCGAAAACATCTATATTGGCCAAACGAATTGGTCAATATTTTTGAAGCCCCCCTCAAATACGCCGGTGCATAGAAATGAGTTTTAATAAATTGCAAACAGGAATCTACATGCCCTAACATGACGGAGTTTGGGAAGCAAAAAGATCGCTGGCCACTTATGTACACTGAAGAAGAGGACAAAACTCAAAACTTTCAACTAAGATCGTAATTATAGGTGCTTCCGATTGTTTGTTTGCGCTCAAGGGAGTTTGACTCTCGTTCAGGGCAAGTGTGGACGTAGTGTGGTAGGATCGGTAGAGAGCGCGCTCCACAATGGGTGGGATCCCGAGTTTGAATCCAGTGTATTGTTCGTTGCGTTTGTCAGTCAGCAAGACAATTAATCCACTATTACTGTTCCTACCCAGGTGAATAAATGGGGACCCGGAAGGATGGGAACTTAGGTTCCTTATCACTGTGTGCGCCGAACAAGCGACTGGCTGGAATACTCCCCAGTGAGTGGAAATTGTGCACCTTGTGTGCAGGAATTATTGAAGCGTTTATCCGTTGACCGGGGTAATAACAATAGCGCTTAGAGGCTCATTGCAGTATGCGCTTTATAAATATGTATTGTTATCATATTATTATTATTATTATTATTAAGTGCAAATGAAACAGGCGTACTTAAACGCATTTTATTGTAGTTTGTTTTCGTTTATTGTTGTTGCTTGTGGTCTTCCATATTCCCGACAGTAGACATACAGCGTAAGTAGAGTGACATCAATAGAGGGCGGTATAGCGATTTAACAAAACTTGGCAAAAATCATAACTCTTAAATTTCAAAATCCAAAATTGCTCAAACGTTCACTGGCGGGAGTGGGATGGGGGGTGGTCGTGGCCAAGACCGATTGTGGTCGAGACCGACACGACTTGCTTTGATAGTGTAAGCGATGGTCGAGACCGATGATTAGTAGGCTACTTAGGGGCCTTGCAAAGTTAACAAAATTCCAAACATCCAAATAAGATTTGGAAGTATGGGTGGGTGGGTCCAGGGCCATTTTGGATTTTTTATTTTTATTTATTGGAAAAACCCCCAAAATAAAGATTTAGTGTCAAAAACTGCACTTTACTCGCCTCAAATCATATAATGACTTTTAAAAAGTCATTATATGATTTGAGATTTCTGTCCATGTCGGAGATGGATTTCCAAAACAAACAAAAGTTTGGATAGGGGGTGGGTGGGTGGGGTGAGCTCTATCCAAATTTTATTTGGATGTTTGGAATTTTTGTAACTTTGCAAGGCCCCTTAGTAGACATTTGCTGATTTTGTTTTAGTTTGTTGGGTTTTTTTGTCAAAGTAAGTAGCCGAGCTATCGAATCCAGCAGATCCTTCGTCTGGGCTGAAATGACAAGTACATTAATAAATACTACATAAAACAGGTGGGAGAGAGGTTTTTTTTTGGGGGGGGGGATGCGTACGC
>JBAMJV010008011.1:0-40000 GCA_037951105.1 Echinarachnius parma | reverse complement strand
GTACACTGTTATGCAATTATTGTTGGTAGTTTCGATGTATTAATATCCAATAAATCAATGGAAATCTCGTTAAGTTTATAATGTATCGAAGTGCTATCACTTTTTATATGATTTTATTGCGGATTCTCATTGATGGTATACATCAGAATGTTTAACGAGACATGAGGAAATAATATTAATGACTGCATACTCTGTCTTTTATAGTGGTTTTTAATTGTAATTTTCAAACATTATAAGGTTAATGACACAGTAATTTACTACATGTACTTTTTACATCTATATTTATGTTCGGTAATGTTTATTATTATGTTTATTATATTTAACTTGAAAATCATTATGATGCATTGTGCTCATGCCTTTTGTTTTTGAAACTTCATTATAACAATGGTTGTCTTACTCAATATTACAAACATACATCGTCTTAACGCATATTTAAATACAAACCCATGAGTAGTAAACAATACATCATTATAATATATTCCTGAAACGTATGAATAATACTATCAATCAAATAAATATCCAAAGTAGTCCATCAGTGTGCCATTACCATACAATATTTGGGGAAATTACCCTTACAAACCATTATAAAGGTGCAGTATTTTCTCTTGTCTCATCAAACATTCTGTAGTTTGCCAAGGAGTATGCGCACGGGTCTTTATGAGACAGTCAGAGGTCGTTCCTGAAATATCGTAAAATTTATGAAGATCCCTATCATTTATTGAATAAGTGTAAAATCGATGTAGAAATCGATTGTAAGGAGTAGACGGGACACTATGGCAGACAGCAACAGTGATCCTGTAGAGGAAAAGTACTACTACAGCAGTACGCTATTATTGTGTCTATTATCCAGTTTGGGCGTTTGCCTCGCCTTTTTTGTGACTCTCCCTGTCAGCCGCATTCCAGATGGATCTTCACACGGTGAAGCTACTTTTATCATTTACAATATTACTATGTCCATGATGATTCTTAGCTCTCAGTTTCTGCTGATTCGTTTCATTCGCTCGAAAGACAGATTCCATCAGGGGCAAGATGTCTTCTGGCCAATGCGTTGCCGCCACTGTGCCCGCGTACTTGTCCTGTTGCCGTCGCCAAATGCTCAGAGTTTGGATATCAACACATTACGTCACGAAGTGTCACAATTTTCACACAGTCCGGCTAGGGTTAGGAATTGGTCTCCATCTGGCAGAAACCAATCCGTGACGAACAACTTGGACAGTTCCACCCTATCGCCTGCCCAACAAACGTCTAGGTATTGCAATGTCCCACCAGCAGAAACGGATACTGCGCAATTGGAAGCGAATCGTACTGATTAAAAAAACCTCTTTTGTAATTTTTTGAAAAAGTGTGCGCATTTTTTTTTCTTCTTTTTTTCTGATATATGTATTGCTTATTTAGCTGTTTCTGAACCGATTTTGATCAAATAAAGTTTATTATGTCATTAAAATGACGGTTGACGGTTGACCGTCTGCTCAAGCTTTTGCTTATAACGGCGACCTTCTGCTTTCTTTCTTTATACACGTAATGTCCCAGCCTATTCGATCTTACTCATTTACAAGTATTTTTGTTCTATATTATAAACTGTTAGCATACATTATGTTTTATATCATTATCCAAATTGTATTGTTACTGATTTGTTTATTGATTGCAGAAAATAAAGTCTTTGAAATGAAATGAAAAATTGTATGCTCGTTTACCTCAAAATTAAAAAAAATTCTTGAAGCGCCCTCTTTACCAAAACTCAACTGTCCCTTTACGGCTATTGGTTATACAAGCTCTGCTTTTTAAATGGTCCAAAACCATAAAATTACATTATATCTTTGATTTATACATTTGCAATTTTATTGTTGAACAAACGAAATCAAAATAGAAACAATATTTAATGGAATATTCCATTCAATTTTGCATCGATGTTGTTAGATGTTATTCTGGTAAACTAAACCCCTCAAAAAAGAGTTCGGAAACTCAACTTTGATCGTTTATATCACTCTTATTGCCAAATTGTATTTTTTTTATTTTAGTGTCATTGCATTGCATGATGATTTCCATTTAAAATGGTACATTATTTGTAATTTATTTCAATTCGGGGAATACGAAGTGCGTTTTAGAATAGAGGACGGTCAGAAGTCAAATGTCGAAAAATACGCCGAGAGTATTCAGTGGTGGAAATTTGACTCTTGTGTCGTGTTTTCTAATGTTCAAGTTGTATCGAAAATAAGTGTTCAAATGATTTAAAGTTTTAAACCTATCACATTTGGTATCATTTTAAAGCCCACTTGTCTATCTTTTCGATACGATTATGCCGGTAAATTTTATTTAGCAGGTTAAGTATGGTACAGCAGAATATGAGGGAAGGTCGAAAGTGAAATGTTGCAAAATGCATTTCATTTTGTGAAAATGAAGGCGTTGCATCGAAAATCGACTATTGGAGGAGATGTTTTTAAAGACCGTGGATTCTTGTTTCAAGGTTCCGGTAAGATATTGTTTTATTAATCATAACTCTATCATCATTATGTTTTGCACTATCAGAAAGCACGTTAATTTACTTTTAATTTGCAATGATTATGCTGCATTTGTGTGTGCAAGAATACTCTCAAACTTGATGTATTGAAAATGCATAAAATTTCCCTATACACCTTCACAAACTTGCCAGAACTGGCATATTAGCGCCCTCTTTGACCGTGTAGGTATGCCCTGTTTAGCACCAAAAACTTTTCTTTTTTTTTAATCAAACGGCAAAACGTCGACCTTGCATCGTGTCATTTGCCGCCTCGCCGCCTCACACGAAGGGTGACGCAATAGTAAATGGTTTTAACCTCTTCCGTGCCGTCTTGTTAAAACGAATTAACACGCTTCAACATGATGTTGAATTTCATAATGATCATGTAAAGTAAAGTACTAAGATATCTCCACAAAAAGTCGTTTTTGGATGCAACGCCTTCAATTTCACACAATCAAATGCATTTGTTTACATTTCGCTGTCGATCTTCCCCAATATTCACCTTTATTTTACCTACCTGGCTTTCATAATCATTCCAAGTGAGGTGTCATTGGAAAGATAATTAAACATGCTTTTTTTTCTGATACCGTATTCCACAGTATCTCTTCATTGTCAAGATATTCATCGTCGAACGAATTTGAACTTGAGAAACACAGTGATACGAGTGTCAGACCTTGCAATGGAAGTGTGTTGGTGCATTTTGTGACATTTCACTTCTGACCTTCCTCCATCTCAAATATACTGCGCATACCCCGTAGTCATGATGCTTACGAATTTGGTATCATGTTAAAGAGGTATACACACTCGTTCAAGTGATACCAAATATAACCAACATGATTTCATAAGAAAATAGATATAATCGACCAAACTTGAGTTTCCGAACTGTTTTTGAGGGGTTTATTTCGTGGGTAAGAGGGGTGTGTCTTCACTTCGCTCGTAGTATGAGTGTGTGTGTGTGTGTGTGTGTGTGTGTGTGTGTGTGTGTGTGTGTGTGTGTGTGTGTTATTATCTATTATACATTTTATATACACTAGTATGCAATTTATTTCGGTAGTTTCGATATTACAATTATTCACTAAATCAGTTTTAGTCTCGTTAATTTCATGATTTATCGAAGGGCTACCACTTTCTCTAATAGCCCTTGTGGATACTCCTTGGGCTTGATGGTATACTTCAGAATGATTAACGAGACATGAATATATGTATACTCTGCTTTGTATAGTGGTTTCTAATTGTAATTGTCAAACTTGATAATATAATGACACAATTAAGGACTACGTTGTATAGCTTTTGTTCTAATCGGTGATGTTTTTTTTAAATTATGTTTCAGCTAAAGATAACTACGGGGCATACTGAACTTGTAATGAGTAAATCTTCATTATGACAACTATTGTCTTCATGATGATTAAAAAACACATTATTATCTTAATGAATATGTAGAAGCCCATACAAAGTACTACCTCTAATGATTCATTGCTAGAACGTAATAGATATAACTGAACAGAAAATAAATGTCGAACGTAGTTCAATGTTGTGCCATGACCATTTGAAAATTACAATAATTATAGACCACTATGAAAGAAACATCATTTTCATCTCATCTCATTAAACATTCTGAAGTATGCCAAGGAATATGTGCGCACGGGCTTTGAGAGACGGTGAAAGACCCTTCCTTATAATAATATTGTGATATTCCTGAGAATTCCTGTGGCAGTACATGTATAGCCGTGGATATTAAACACGAGTTTCAGGTTATTCGGTTCGTTCGCTCGAAGAACAGATTCCATGATCAGGAGCAGGAGGTTCTCTGGCCGATGCGTTTCCGCCGATGCTATTTAAAGAAAGTCCAAACTTGCATATCAGCTGGGCTCCATAGAAGTTGAGGAGATCAGTTGTGTGGAAAACCGTAAATTGAAGAAGTGTAGACTGCTGATGTTACAGGGTTCTTTTGGACTTAGCTGTATGATCTTTAATACAATCTTCTTCCAGATATTTGAACACCATAATATATTTAAACGAAATCAGGAGAAATGGAAAATATAAGGGCCAACCCCTCAGGTGATAAGTATTACTACAGCAGCACACTTACCCTTTGTCTTCTTAGGCATTTGTATTTGCTTTCTTCCGAGTCTTCCAGTCAATTTCGACATCGGATTGTGTCACAAAGAAGCTACATTTGTACCCACCAGGATCGCTCTGACTGTGGTGATTCTGAGCGTCGAGTTTCAGCTGATTCGGTTCATTCGATCGAAGAAAAGATTCCATCAGGGACAGGATGTCTTCTGGCCGATGCGTTGCCGCCACTGTGCCCGCACCCTTGGTGTCCTCCAGCCATCGCCTGGTGTTGAGAGTTTTGAAGACAACAATCTTAGGGATACAGATTCGTCAGCAAGGAACTGGTTACTAACCGATTCACCGCAACATCCTGACACGTATCATATGCCTAAAGATCATCCACAAAGGCTGCCAGCATGTCAGAACCAAACACGGGCGAGATCTCATCAAGTTTCATCAGACCTGAGTCTAAAAAGAAACCGTTCCCTCGTCGATGTTTTTGGTGGATTCTCATATCTCGCCGTTGTCACGATACCCTGGTTTGCTGTAGGCGAGATCATTTGCATCGACGCGAACAGCAACGCACCTGCCAGTCATTATATCAGCGGAGAGATTCTAGATCTCTCCTTGATCAGTTTTCTACCAGTGGGGATTGTATTTTGTTACAAATACTACGATGCTATTTTTGTTACCAACGCAGAAAACGTCTTCACGATCGTTATTGTACTGTCAGCGTGTATCTGGTTATCAGCCTGGAAGCTGGTGTACCCAATCAGCGGCCTGCTAGAATCAGAAGAGCAGTTCGATCATTTCTGTGTCATGAATGGCACCATTGGTGACTACTTCATTGGCATCCAACGTGCCATGGTAGCCTTCTACATTGAGTGTGGCATCATTCCGACGGGCATCCTATGGCAGATGTGGAAGTCATTCGTCCCTAGGTCGGTGGTACAAGCTCATCAGGAAATGCCGCGGTATGATTCATTTTGTGAAGCTAATACATCCACACCGTATGCAGTTCTTTCTAGTGCTATAAAGTCACTGACCTTCTTGTGCCGATTCAAGAGCGCCAGAGTCCTGAGGGATGCAGATATGGTCGGAAACGCGTCATCGACAACCAGACGCTTCGTTAACAAGATATGGGTAGCCTCATTACTGGCGGCCTTCGTGTATCTAGCGATTAATATGTTTTTCATATTCGGTCCACAAACTCTTACTCCAGATGAAAATCGTTATGTACTTGATTGTCTTGAAATGGCCTTCTGTCTTCCGCTTTTGATGATATTCTTACACATGTTCTTATCGTCTAAGGACACAGGCATGCATACGGACCTCAACGAAATTAAAAATGCTCATCTACCCTTTGAAGGACACGATGTACTACTTCTTCTTTGCACCTGTGGGATCTTTTGCGAATGTTTCGTTCGCGTGACGGCAGCCATTGGCCTACTTGTTAGTGGGCAATATGTTGAACCCGATGAGACCGCACTTCTCATCGCTGCACTCGTCCACTCCGTCGTCATCGTAGTCATGGTTTGGTGCACGACGGCGTTCTTACTGCAAGTACAGCGACGGCCTCCACAACCATCTGAGATCAAGTGTGTCCTCGCCCTCTTGATATACATTACAGTATCTTATTCTACCGAATGGTTGATGGAAAGTCTGTACGTCGAGGTTTGGACAGTGGAAAGTCTCTACTTTGGGAACCCAACCGGTAAAGTTATCGGGGTGCTCTTGGAGCCATTTGCAATCCTCTACGGAATTCATGCAGCAATGGTTGCATATGAAGCATATAAATCTGTCCTTAGATAGGCAATCTAACGGTTCATGCTGGAGCCTTTTGCAACGTTGTCTATATTAATGCATGCAGTAATTATGAGTTCGCCTGATGCTGAGAGCTAGGATATCGACAAAGCACGTCTAGAAGTGTGCAAACTCACCGTGTACGCTCTTTACACATAATCCCACCAATAGTATTTTGAAGATTAGACAACTGATTTATAAAGATGGAGCAACAAGAACCTAACTTAAATATTTCATTCCATTAAGATCAACTAGGCTCGTTATTATCTTCTATCACCTTCTGCTAGACCAAGATTGGACACAACCGTTTGTTTTTCTTATCGGTTGCTTCACTATAGCTCGTAAGGTCTTTGAAGAAAACATTGCTCCTAAGGAATGGGTATTATAGAATGTGTGGCATTGATTAAACTGTAAACTGTCGCCCTTATCGGATAGCAGTTGTACTCTTCAAGTGACTGTCCATCGCGAATGATCTTGAATATTAGAATTCTCGTGGAAATCAACCCCCCCTTCAACGAAATAACTAGTCTACAGATCTACATCACTGCTTGTCTTAAAGGTGAATGACAGTAGTGGGAAACGCCCCATCCCCTAAAAATTAAATGTACGTCTTATTACCAACCATGTGAAAGAATATAATTTTACTAAGATGGGATTAAACAAATTTGGCCAAGAAACCGCCTACTAATTGATATATTTTCAAAATTATAAATTGATCTACTGTACCATTGATATCGCCAACGCGGAATCGCGCATACGCTACGTGCAAAAAAACACGTTGTGCACATGTGCTTCTGGTATACGGGCTGTATGCCGGCTTGTCGATATCTCCAGCCCAGCGCTAGCGGCGCGGACAGGTGCGAACGGGCGGTGGATTTATAAATTTCACAGGCGGGTATTGGATTTATTCCGATATTTCTGTATTTAACGATGCTATAGGTTCGGATTTTACCACACAAGCCCTATTTCAATACTTATTCAACAATAATGATCAATATAGATGTATTCGGCTACTTTACCAAAACTGGAATTGGGCTTTAAGGTGTGGACCATGGGAGACATGGAGGTGTTGATGTAGTCAGAAATAACCAACTCGTTATGGGGTCCCTTTTATATATAAGACGTCATTCTGTAATGTGTAGAGGATGATGATGGAACCAGACGCAGTCTCAGTGACACAACCCTCGGCACATGACTGATTTTTCGGTCTAGTATTGGTGATGATCCACATCGTTTGTATGGCGCCATTTATCTTACAAGGCGCCCTTGCGATACATGTCTGTTCATATATTCTAGACGGAAGCGTAGGGCTCGAGCATATTTATTCAGAAGACCAGAGCTATTGTGTCAGTGATAAGGGAATCAACTTTGCTTTTAAGAGTATACTGGTGTTTATGTAAAAGTATTTTATGATAGATTCACTTATTAAGTATGAGTAATGCATATACAAGTATTAATACATGATGCGATGTGCACAGGTAACGTACTTAAAATGCACTACATAAACACAGTTCTTAGTGTCCCATCACAATTTAAACTATTCTAAAGGATCTAGTAGCATTTAGTATATCCCCTAATGTAGTATGAATAAATGTTGTGAAATTTTTTGCTATAATCTTGGAAACAGTTTTTAATTTGGTCTAAATACATTACTGATGAGAAAAAGTGATGTTTCCATTTTTTATTTTTGGTCCCAGGGTGCATTTTGGCGATTTTAAAGATAATTAGCTAGTTTGCATATTTGTGAAATAAGGTCAGGGGTCATTTTCTATCTAGGGATAGTACAATATTGATAAAAACTAGTATTCTAGGGTATTTTGAGGCAAGGATTCCATTTCCGGTGCTCGTTTGTAAGTGCTGTATGGGAAACACTCTGAAATCCAAGATGGCTTCCCCTAATTTGCATATTTACCCACGCCGATGAAATCGGCAGGGGGTTATGTAAAGGGTTCCGTATGTTTGTTTGTTTGTTTGTTTGTTTGTTTTTTTTTTTTTTTTTTTTTTTTTTTGTTTGTTTGTGTACAAGATAACTAGAGAACGGGTGAACGGATTTGCACCAAATTTTCAGGGAATGTTTGGATAGTGACATGGAAGAATCGATTAGATTTTGGTGATGATTGGTTGACCCCTGCAAATTCTGTGGAACCTTGAAGTTTGAGTATGTATTTATTGGTACGGAAATTGACAACAATTACGGGAGTACGGAATGGCGCTGAAATGTTACGGATTTTGGGAAATCCGATAATGCACTACCGTCTATGCATTTCTATTTGTGCTCCGTGCGATCGCGATGGCACACACGCACTAATGTACTTATCACACACACACAGTCTCTCTTCTCCTCTCCCTTCTCACACTAGTCTCTCCTCGTCTCTCCCGTCTCAAATCATTTCAAGAAAACAACGTGGCGCACACGCCATGCCAATAGATGTACTTACACATAGTACACACCCGCATGTAATGTGTTGTGCATATTGCAATGCATAAATATTAGGCATATCTATACTACACAGGCAGCTAGTAAAAACACGTGCGAATCGGCAGATAGCTGTCATGAAAAGATCTAAAATCATATTTATGCAAGAGAAATGGACATAAAAGTTTGCAGAATCAGGAAGATAAGGTATCTGTTATTGTTTGTAATAGTTTATTTTGTTTGAATTCATGATTTATGTTACATTTATCGCCAATAAATTGGACAGATGTCGGCATTTTCAAGCCCTCCCTGCAGGCATACCCAGTCAGCATAGTTTACTATGCCTGGAGTTGTGGGGGATTCTGTTCAACGGTTGATCACTATGTTTTTAGGATGCATCGGTAAGCAAAACAGGGTTGAGGCCGACGAAGGGGTAGAACAGGGCTAATGGGAGGCGTGGGTATGCTGACTTTGTCGGCCTTCTAGTTATGAATATTATTGATTTTCAGTGGCTACAGCCCCTAATAAGCAATAATTCCGGATTATTATTTGTCAGTTATTTTCTAAGTATGTATTTATGATATCAAAGATGAGTTGCCATCGTGGCAACCTCTAGCAATGCATATTATTTGCATAATTATGTATTTTACCTAATTTGCATATTCCCCCAAATCGAGTATATTGGGAACCCGGCAAGTAAAAAAGACAAGTAATACCACTTTTCCAAGGTTTTAGGGGGCAACGAATCCATTCATGATACTTATTTACCTGTATCACCATGGCATCCATCTCAAATCCAAGATGACTGCTCCCTAAATTACACATGTTATGATACACGACTATATTATTTCGGTTATATTAGATTGATATTATAATGTTTTGACTTGTAATTATTGGAATGAGCAACTACAATACTTGAATCACAATGTAGTTGTTTGCTTACAGTAAGCAAATCATACTTTTATAAATTAAATGGCATTAAAGTAGCAAATAGCATTATTTACTTTAAAATGACAAATGCGGCCATCTTGGATTTATGTGGGTTGCCGAGGTGATACAGGTAAATAAGTATCATGAATGGATTCGTTGCCCCCTAAAACCTTGGAAAAGTGGTATTACTTGTCTTTTTTACTTGCTGGGTTCCCAATATACTCGATTTGGGGGAATATGCAAATTAGGTAAAATACATAATTATGCAAATAATATGCATTGCTAGAGGTTGCCATGATGGCAATTCATCTTTGATATCTTAAATACATACTTAGAACATAACTGACAAATAATAATCCGGAATTATTGCTTATTAGGGGCTGTAGCCACTGAAAATCAATAATATTCATAAATATGCAAATTAGGGAAAGCCATCTTGGATTTCAGAGTGTTTCCCATACAGCACTTACAAACGAGCACCGGAAATGGAATCCTTGCCTCAAAATACCCTAGAATACTAGTTTTTATCAATATTGTACTATTCCTAGATAGAAAATGACCCCTGAACTTATTTCACAAATATGCAAATTAGCTAATTATCTTTAAAATCGCCAAAATGCACCCTGGGACCAAAAATAAAAAATGGAAACATCACTTTTTCTCATCAGTAATGTATTTATACCAAGTTAAAAACTGTTTCCCAGATTATAGCAAAACAAATTGCTACTTTACATAACCTGATAGACTAATTGTCCAAATCAACAAAACTTTCATGCCTTGTCGTGTTCGTATTACCAATATAAACATATGGGACAGGTTTGGTTTTTCGAATTTCCCTTTCGTTAAAAAGATATTTACGATTGAAGTATTCCGATCTTTAACTATCCACTGGATGGTCATAATTGTATACAAAGTCAGTGCAATGGGTCTGCGTATAGCACTTTACATTTTCGCTCATTGCTCGGCGGATAACATCCATTCACTTCGAGATTCTGAAATTCCAATAGACTTTGTACATAGCCCACCCGGTTCTGGTAAGCAATATCCACACATTGCATAGTGGATATATCAATTCACAATGATATACATTTCATCAACCATTCATCACTTTTTGCACAAGTCAACAAAGTTACTAGATCCCTCTATAGAACCCTAGATTAATGGGGGATCGGATACCTATAATTCAGACCCTTTCAAGTATTTGCTCTTAATGGACAAACGTTTGTGAAAATCACTTCTAAATACCCATGTTATTATTCAAGCACACCCCTCTTCACATAAGGGATTTTTTACCAGTACCCTGTAGTCGATAAAGTCTCAAAACTTCACTCATATTGTCCTCGAAAAAGCCATCTTGTCCATTTACCCAAAGTTTTATGAATTCCTCTTTGGATTGTATAAGTTATATATGTATACAGGATTGGAACCATCAATATGTATTTTTTAAAGAGATCTGTCGTGAATATCTCTTTAATTGTTTACCCAAAGTTAAACGAGAAAAGGGCATAATTGTTCACTACTATGTACACAGAAGAATGCATCACTAGTGACATGTCCTCTAATGGATAAGAGCCAGTACATCCTTGACCAAACATAATGAAGACTAAGGGTTCGTCGATTAAGTAGCGAGAAATGTCCAACATTACTGCATTTACGAAACGAATTGAGTTGGTGGTGGCTCAATGGTGATATGAGCAAGTATTCACTTTGGCTGTAAAACGCCACTGGTGGCACCAGGTGGAAACGGCGCGCCGCGGCGACGCCATCGTGCACCGGTGTGACGCTAAATTTGTTTTCCTACGAACTTTTGTCCTAATGAATTATTCATAAGCAGCGACGTGGGCTACTCATGAATATTCATAACTAGGATTGAGTTTGAGGGTTATAATTACAATGCGACCATACTGACCATCAGCGGTTTACGTAACCTATTGGTCACGCTGTGGGTTTCAACACTTGGTATCATGGGTTCGAATCCTCTCTTATGACTCTTCGTTTTTTTTGCCATAATACATGGTGAGTAGCGGTTCATTTAGTAAATGTATCATGCAGAGTTTTAACTAAAGTCTGATATCCGACAAAAAGTTCGTAGGAATCATGTGCGCATGCACCAGAGACAAAAAGTTCGTAGGAAAAAAATTCCGCCACCGGGACATTCTGAAAAACTACTGCCTCCCACGCACAATAAGGTCCGACGAAAACTCTTTTTAGACTGCAAGACGACAACGGCCTGCTTCAGCCCCTGATGCGAACCCTTTCGAGCATGCCTGAGATGCCCTAGCCCGAGCCACCAATGACAGGGCCAACTATCCTTATACTCAAAAGGTATTATCTCAGGCTCTGACCAGAGAGTGGCATCAACAAGCACGATGGCAGCATCCTGCGAAGTCTTATTCTGGTTAAAGGGATAGTTGAGTTCTGGAGAGTACAGTTTTGGTGAAACTGAATTTTAGTAACCAAAACCTGCATCATTACATTACAAACTAATATTTACAACTAGAAAGGAACACAAAATTACAAATGACGTAGTAAAGATCATGTTATCATTAAAAAAGAGCCGTTAAAACGTAAGAGGGCGCTCTCTAAACACTCATCGGTTTCAACCATTTTGAATAAAATATTGTATTACTAATACAGGATCATAACAATTTGGCCTGGAAACCGCCTGTTAATTGATATATTTGGTAAATTATAAAAAACTCATTTACTGTAAATTGATATCGCCGACGGTTGTATCTGTGGGTTGTATGTTGATATACGCCCTCGTGCGCTGCGTGCTGTATTCCTATGGCAAATGCGGCACATGGTTTCGCACGTGAGCGTATCGCACGAACGAGCGTATAGATGTGGCCAGCGTAGACGGGCCAAACTGACGGTGAACTTAGGCTCAATGTCAGCGGCTTTCATAAACGTTATAACTGATATTTCTGCATTTAACAATACTAAGGTTCGGCTTTTTCCACACACTTCCCTTTATATGCTATTTCAACAATACTAATCATTTTTAATCAATTAGTTTGGCTAATAAAGTTATTTCAGATAATTTTCCCAAAACGAGCATTTGGCTTTTGAGGTTGGGGACTAGGGGGCTGCAGCGCCCCCCCCCCCCCCCCCCGATTTAAATGTAGGGCAACATCATATGGTATTCGGGTGAGCTCATGTCAGATTCAGACAGGCTATTAAAAACAGGTATCATTTTCGTGCAAAGCATGTCATTATATATATATCCGGAAGAAATCGTGTCATATTCGGGCAAAATCATAAAAAAAAAAGGTATATCGTTTTCGGGCAAGTAAATGGTGATGCCCTTATTTATTTATCTATGTAACTTGTTTGTTTGTTTGTCAGGTGAAAACAACTAAGACGGTATTCGGGCAAAAGATCTCAATGCCCCTACGCCCTTAAAAAATATTTGCTAGTACACCCATCCATATAAAACATAACAATTAATTATTATCAATGTTATGTACACTGTTTTATGCAATTATTGTTGGTAGTTTCGATGTATTAATATCCAATAAATCAATGGAAATCTCGTTAAGTTTATAATGTATCGAAGTACTATCACTTTGTATATGATTTATTGCGGATTCTCATTGATGGTATACATCAGAATGTTTAACGAGACGTGAAGAAATAATATTAATGACTGCATACTCTGTCTTTTATAGTGGTTTTTAATTGTAATTTTCAAACTGTATATTGTTAATGATACAATTATAGACTAAATGTACTTTTTACATCTATATTACTGTTCAGTGATGTTTATTATACGTTTCACTTGAAAATCATTATGAGGCATTGTGTTCATACCTTTTGCTTTTAAATCTTCATTATAATAATTACTGTCTTACTCAACATTACACACATACATGGTCTTAATGCATATTAAACCCATAATAAAAAAAAATGCATCATTATAATCTATTCCTGAAACGTATGAGAAATACTCAAATCAAATATATATACAGCGTAGTCCATAAGTGTGCCATTACCATACAATATTTGCACAAATTACAATTACAAACCACTATAAAGGTGTACTACTCCCTCTTGTCTCATCAAACGTTATGAAGTTTGCCAATGAGTATGCACACGGGCTTTAAGAGACAGTTCCTGAAATATCGTGAAATTCATCAAGTTCCCTATCTGGATAAGTGTAAAATCGATTGTAAGGAGTAGACGTGACACTATGGCAAACAGCAACAGTGACCATGTGGAGGACAAGTACTACTACAGCAGTACGCTATTTCTGTGTCTCGTATCCAGTTTGGGCGTTTGCTTCGCTTTTCTTGTGAGTCTCCCTACTGCAGATGGATCTTCACGGTACGGCGAAACGATTTTTATCGTTTACAATATTTCTGCGTCCATGATGATTCTTAGCGTTGAGTTTCAAATGATTCGTTTCATTCGCTCGAGGGACAGATTCCATCAGGGGCAAGATGTCTTCTGGCCGATGCGTTGCCGCCACTGTGCCCGCATACTAGGTGTCATGTTACCGTCGCCTAACATGCCTAATGCTCAGAGTTTGGATATCAACAGAGTACGTAACGAAGTGTCACAATTTCCGCACAGTCCGGCTCATGAAACCAGTAATTGGTCCCCATGTGATGGAAACCAATCCGTGACGATCAACTTGGACAGTTCCACCCTATCTCCTACCCAACTCGCGTACTGCAATGTCCCACCAGCAGAAATGGATACTGCGCAATTGGAAGCGAATCATACAGGACTTCCAGACACACAGCCATGCGACGTAAGCAGTCATGATCATCCCGGTAGAGTAACTTCTTGTCAGAGCAATGTCCCGCAGGTAACATTCAATCCCCATGGACATTCGTGTATCCGGAGAAACCGATCTCTGGTTAACGTCTTCATTGGCTTTTCAACTCTTGCAATATTCGTAATACCACTTGTTTGGATAAGCAAAATTATGTGCATTGTCGAACAGGGTAATGGACTTGTTCAACTTGGTGATTTTATCATCGGAGGAATCGAAGAATTGCTTATGTTTATCGTTCTCCCTCTATTCATTTCTTTTTTTAGTAAATACTACGACGCAGTCTTTGTTAGCAACCCACATAACGTGTTTTCGATTGCCATCTTTCTATCGGCCTCAATCTGGACAGCCATATGGAACCTGGTTTTGCCCATCCATTTTCTTATAAAACACGGCAGTAATGTCAGTCCTTACAAGTCTAATACCACATTTTGGAAGATTACAAAGATCATTGACAAGGCAATGATAGCCTTCTACATGGAGTTAGGTATCACATCCACGGGGATTCTCTGGCAGATGTGGAAGTCGTTCGTGCCAAAATCAGTCGTACTGCCTCACAGAGAAATGCCGCGATTCGACGCCTTTCATGAAGGAGGATCTGCCGAATCTTCCATTTCTCTGTC
Source organism: Echinarachnius parma (assembly GCA_037951105.1). Classification (NCBI taxonomy): domain Eukaryota; kingdom Metazoa; phylum Echinodermata; class Echinoidea; order Clypeasteroida; family Echinarachniidae; genus Echinarachnius; species Echinarachnius parma. The sequence goes on along the minus strand of JBAMJV010008011.1, from coordinate 24,896 downwards.
TTTCGCTGATTGTGTTGCAGGCATTGGACGCTTATGTCGAATTAATCGCGATTCAAGAAATGAAGACAACCTTACCTTGCCGAACCCGCCTTCAAGAATTGGATGCCTTACGAAGAAGATATGGGCGATTTCCTTCCTAGTTGCTCTTATGTATCTTCTTACTGGATTCTACGATAAGATATGTCCGATTTTCCCGAAAGATCGCAGAAGCCGGGAAATGTACGCTCTCTGGACCGGTAAAATCTGGCTTTTTCTTCCCGTCTTGTTGCTCCTCATGACCAATCAGCGCAACACCATTAGTCCTGACATCCTCCCGCAAGTAGATCTGCACCAACTGGAAGAACACGACGTGTTGCTTCTGCTCTGCACCTGCGGAATATTTTGTCAGGGTTTCATTCGAGTGACGGCAGCCACTGGTCTGCTCCTAAGCGGAAACCTCATGGACCCAGATCTGACAATCTTGTGCGTCATCGCTATCGTGTACTCCGTGTTCATCGGCTTGATCTCTTGGTGCACGACGTCATTCTTGCTTCGAGTGCAGAGGCAACACTTCACAGACCCACGCCAGATAAAGTGGGTCCTTTACGCGCTCATTTACATTACAGTTGTAAATTCAGCAGAGTGGTTGATTGAAAGTCTGTACCTCGAAAGATTTATTGTGCAAACTCTGTTTTTTGGGGACAAGACGGGTAAAGTGATCGGGGTGCTCTTGGATCCATTTGCAACACTATATAGACTGCATGCAGCAATGGTTGCCTATGAAGCCTACAAACATATTCTGAAAGCTGCGATTGAACAAGAAAGACAAGTTAGATTGCATAGCAACTAGCTCTGTAGGCTTATTTCTGAAATATCCTTGATTATGCATCGGACAAACATGACATTTGAGACACCCACACGTTTTTTTTTTTTTTTTTTTTTTTTTTTTTTTTTTTTTTGGGGGGGTCTCTTGTTTAATAGACATCGTATGGGCGTGGCCCATGGAAAGCCATTATTTGCTATATAAAATGTAAAAAAAGTTTTTTTTTTATACATCATTAGATTTAGTTAAAAGGCATAACTGTTTTTTAATATTAAGGAGATTTTATATGCTTGGTGTAAAATAAATTAAAAGTTACCAAAAATTGAATGTTTGCAGTTGAATAATTGTATGATTTCAAGACTAAAAATGGCTTTCCATTAAGTCAAACCTAAAAATTAAGGACATTTAGAAGTAAAAATGTTTGTTTATATGGGACAGGAAACGTATCCAAAGCTCATTTTATTTGGCAAGGCGAGAAGTCTTGAATGAGTGGGTACAAGCTCCATAGGACCGTAAAGAAGTTCAGTGGTGTAGCTCCCGAAGCTTTTTGATTTGGGTAATTTAGAAATCAAAAGATTAGTGTTCATGAGGGTTAGCACAGTTTCTGGTAATTTCGAATCGTGTATGCTATTTCAGATACTTTGCCGGAAGTCCATACCAGAAGCCCTTAACCCTCTTAGGGGCCTTGTGGATGTCCAAGAAGCAATGCCCTCTGAAGCTTTTGGAAACAGTTTGGAGAGTTGACATGGTTGAGCACTTTGAAGATGAGGTTTAAAGCCAAATAACACTTTTGGGGAAAGCTAACGAAAACATCTATATTGGCAAAACGAATTGGTCAATATTTTTGAAGCCCCCCTCAAATACGCCGGTGCATAGAAATGAGTTTTAATAAATTGCAAACAGGAATCTACATGCCCTAACATGACGGAGTTTGGGAAGCAAAAAGATCGCTGGCCACTTATGTACACTGAAGAAGAGGACAAAACTCCAAACTTTCAACTAAGATCGTAATTATAGGTGCTTCCGATTGTTTGTTTGCGCTCAAGGGAGTTTGACTCTCGTTCAGGGCAAGTGTGGACGTAGTGTGGTAGGATCGGTAGAGAGCGCGCTCCACAATGGGTGGGATCCCGAGTTTGAATCCAGTGTATTGTTCGTTGCGTTTGTCCGCCAGCAAGACAATTAATCCACTATTACTGTTCCTACCCAGGTGAATAAATGGGGACCCGGAAGGATGGGAACTTAGGTTCCTTATCATTGTGTGCGCCGAACAAGCGACTGGCTGGAATACTCCCCAGTGAGTGGAAATTGTGCACCTTGTGTGCAGGAATTATTGAAGCGTTTATCCGTTGACCGGGGTAATAACAATAGCGCTTAGAGGCTCATTGCAGTATGCGCTTTATAAATATGTATTGTTATCATATTATTATTATTATTATTATTAAGTGCAAATGAAACAGGCGTACTTAAACGCATTTTATTGGAGTTTGTTTTCGTTTATTGTTGTTGCTTGTGGTCTTCCATATTCCCGACAGTAGACAAACAGCGTAAGTAGAGTGACATCAAGAGAGGGCGGTATAGCGATTTAACAAAACTTGGCAAAAATCATAACTCTTAAATTTCAAAATCCAAAATTGCTCAAACGTTCACTGGCGGGAGTGGGATGGGGGGTGGTCGTGGCCAAGACCGATTGTGGTCGAGACCGACACGACTTGCTTTGATAGTGTAAGCGATGGTCGAGACCGATGATTTGTAGGCTACTTAGGGGCCTTGCAAAGTTAACAAAATTCCAAACATCCAAATAAGATTTGGAAGTATGGGTGGGTGGGTCCAGGGCCATTTTGGATTTTTTAAATTTTTTTATTGGAAAAACCCCCAAAATAAAGATTTAGTGTCAAAAACTGCACTTTACTCGTCTCAAATCATATAATGACTTTAAAAAGTCATTATATGATTTGAGATTTCTGTCCATGTCGGAGATGGATTTCCAAAACAAACAAAAGTTTGGATAGGGGGTGGGTGGGTGGGGTGAGCTCTATCCAAATTTTATTTGGATGTTTGGAATTTTTGTAACTTTGCAAGGCCCCTTAGTAGACATTTGCTGATTTTGTTTTAGTTTGTTGGGTTTTTTTGTCAAAGTAAGTAGCCGAGCTATCGAATCCAGCAGATCCTTCGTCTGGGCTGAAATGACAAGTACATTACTAAATACTACATAAAACAGGTGGGAGAGAGGTTTTTTTTTGGGGGGGGGGGGGGGGATGCGTACGCACCCAACGCACCCCCTGGTTACAGGCCTGTATATAACAGATTTTTGTCTCGCTACAACATTTTTACTCGTGTATGACATGAGTATGCCCAAATATGCAATGCTTTATAGCGAGTATTTATTTTGGTATCACTTGCATTTAAATATCTTACCAACGAGTATACACATTTGGACACGATTTCATTTCTACTTTGTCTTTTTGTGAACAAGTATAATGATTATAATAATGATATGACTTTGTGAGTATGTATAGTATACGTTGTTGTTATTATCATTAGAACTTACATTATTACCTTTCATTCGGCTTTACCCGATTTGCATGTTTGCTATTTGATGGCTCTTGATTGTATAGTTGATTGTATATGTAAAGAATTTAATTTTAATGAGATGAAAAATTGTTTATTTGGTTGTTAATATTGTAAATACTGTAATTAACTGATTGATAATTGACATTGATAATAAACATATTTCATCAAATGTTATCACAATAATTTGCTTATACGTTACCAAAAGTCAGTTTCATTTGATATTTTTATGTAAATGTTTATGTATGTACTTCCTTTATGTAATTGAACAGTAATTTGTAGGAATTGATATTGATGTGTGTTGTTGTTGTTAATTTGGAGGAATAAAACATTAAGAAGAAAAAAGGTGTATGTCAGTATGTGTGAACACTGTGGTACTCAATAACTGTTTTCCGTATTTTACGAATTTAAACACGTTTTAACTCGAACAGGGCCCACAACTCGCATATACTCTTGGAAACTCCTTTTGTTCCCGTGCACACAAAATAAAACAAGAATAATGTATACTAAAATCAAATGTGTTTACATTTATGCAATAATTTACCAGCAGTGATATACCAAATGAAAATGTAAAAGAAAGTGAGAGCTAGGCGATGGGAAAGCAAAATGAACAAGGGAGGTGGAAGACACATTCAAAAATCATACATCACTTTGTATCACAGGTATCACAGGTATCACATCGCAGCTCAGACTTAGAACAGTTCCTGTGATAAGAGGACGGCCAACGACATATTGCGACTTTTTGTTGGTTGAGTTCGCCGGGCCGTCAGACAGGCAACTGCCGGAAAAAATACTTGTTAATAAATGTTATTGAAATACAAATTAAACGTACACAAATGTCAATCAAGTGTGTGTTTTGTCGTCAGTCTGCAGCAAAATATTTGTTTTTATCGTAGATGTTATCAAATTGTGACGGTGCATTCAATGGAAACAGCGCCATCTCTCGCATATTTTCGCACTGGGAGAGATCGCTATTTTTGTATATTTTGTTTTAGGCCATTATCATACCTTTGTATCGGTTGGAATATATGTGAATATGTCCATACTTTATGAATGTTTGTTTGCGCTTTCGCGTATATACCGTATGTGTGTGGGTATGTTTCTCGCGTGCGTGCGTGTGTATAATGTGTTCGTATACATGTGTGTGTGTGTGTGTGTGTGTGTGTGTGTGTGTGTGTGTTTGTGTGGGGGTGAGTGTGTGTGTGTGTGTGTGTGTGTGTGTGAGTGTGTGTGTGTGTGTGTGTGTGTGTGTGCGTGTGTGTGTGTGTGTGTGTGTGTGTGTGTGTGTGTGTGTGTGTGTGTGTGTGTGTGTGTGTGTGTGTGTGTTGTGCATGTATGTGCGTATCACCCTAAGTGATAAACAAAATTAGTTCCACAACAAAACAACGAATGGCGGTAATTATTGACACTGTATACTTTTTTATTGTCAATATTTACCTGTTTATAAATAGAACACCATACTTAATATTGCCATGACTTGCTGGTTTAGTGCCCGACAAGATCGGTTCCGTTGTTTTGGTAACTTAAAATTCAGTTTGACCAAAACTGTGTTATTTAAGCTATTCGTGTAAACTTGTCTAAATATTTGGTAAAGGGGATTATTGCAATTTAGTTTGGCACGTAAGGGTTAAATCCCTGCAATAAGTTTCAAACTGATCTGATTTAATAATTGCAATCATTCCATTTACAGAATCATGAACAAATCATGAATGTTGCAATTGCATTTGTTAGAATTTGAAAATTACACTCTGTAAAAAAAATATTAAAATATTGTAAAAAGCTCTTTTAAGCTCATGTGTATTCAAATTCTGTAATAAAAGGCCGAAGCCTAGTTCATAAAAGTCTGCTAGCTAATTACTTGCTAAATCTATTTAAGATGACGTGGCTACGAAGTAAACACGAGATCGTTTAGTTGCTAACTAGTGTTAACTTAGTGGGTACCTAAGGCTCACCCAGCTAACCCTAGTTGGGGACTAGAAAAACTGTGTGATGCTCACTAAACTGTATCATTTCAATTTCACTTAGCAAGGAACTAAGCTAGCGGGGTTTTATGAATATTGGGCCTGGTGCATAATAACACTCTCTCAACTTTATAATTGGTTCACAAAATGTAATACAAAATGAATTATCACTCAGCGAAAAAATAGAAGTAGAACATTATTAAACAATTGAATTTAATATCAATGATTAATTTACAAAATACAAAACTTATAATTAGGAAGATAATTTACACTTTAACGGATATATTTATAAAATATTCGATTCAAATAAGGCACTCAATTTTCTCATCTACACTAGTTGACTGTGTAATACAATACTGCATATGTATAGTCTAGTTTATTATTTACAAGGAAATGAAAATACATGACCACCGTCACTGGCGTAGCTATGGGGGTCACTGGGGGCGTGTGCCCCTCCCCCTTCCCTCCCAAATAACCTCCCAATGATTTGACAAAAACAATACAAAAACATATGGGAAAAATCTGTGGAAAAAATACATAAGGAGTGCCCCCAATAATGTGAGTGCCACTCCCCCCCCCCCCCCGCCCCCCCCCCCCCCCCCTCTCTCTCTCTCAGCTCGCCCACGCCACTGGCTACCGTGATTAATGAGGCCAAACATGACGATGATTAATTAATTTTTAAAAATGCAATTAAAGGAAAACTCTTTTATAATTCGTTTATATTATGCAAATTTGTAATACATTACTAATGTTCTTTTAATCCCGACGAGTCTTTAAAACCGGGAAAGAAAATAATAACAGTAATAACAGTATTATTACTACTACTTCTACTACTTATTATGATAATAATACCATTGATATAAATAATAATGATAATGATAATTTAAAAATAATAACAATAATTACAACAACATTAATGTTAATAATACTAATAATTAAAATAACCATAATCATAACGATATTACTACTTAAAATAACCTTTCTCATGAAAATGAAGTATACCCTTGGAATACATTTGCTGTTAAAATTTACCTCCAACTATAAAGTCTGCTGACAATTGCAAGCGAACATCATTCCGGCAGTTAGAACATGAAACTGCCATTATTGTAAACTCATGAAGCTTAGACGCTTAGGTCTGTCGATATAATGATGGAAAGTTACAAATAAATGAGGTATCAGCATATTGGTCGTTGTGGTTCCATTCAGGAAGATCTTTATTCATCGTCCAATAGTATTCTTCATTTTCTTTTCACAAGAGGAGCCGCGCTACAACCAAAGAAGTATATAGGGGAAACATATTCCGACAATATACCTAGAACAAGTCAACACTCAAACTGATTCCTGCATGTAGACTCATAAACGCGTAGGCGCTATGCGACTGTCCATAATTATTACTGCTGCAAAGTAAACAAAAGGCGACAGAAATTTATTGACGTCTTTTTGTTCAACTAACAAATATTTCGATTCTTCGGCAGATAGTTCCCTTCTAATTGTCTTTGCAAGTCAAGCTGCACTAAAAACCAGATCATAATTATAAGGGGAACATATCCCGACCACGTCTTTCGGGAAATATATATATATTAATGATGTACAATACAAATGAAATATAACAAGTCTGTTCTGTTTGTTTTTTCTGTTCATGAAGTTCAAGCCTCTTCGACCGATGGCCCCCTTCTGATTCTCTTCACGAGCCGAGCGGCACCCAGGCCGAGGGCACTTAAAAGGGCACCCATTCCCACAGCGACCGCTACCATCACCACACCAATCACCGCCGTGTATTTGAGTACTTCGGGTGGCTTGTTTCCCTCTCCGGATATCTTAGACTGCCTCCCTTCGAGGGCGGTATCCTTCGCGTACGGTCGGTTCTCGTCCTGCTTGTGGTTGACCTTCACCCTGGGGACGATCTGGTTGACGGTCATGTCCGTTTCCGGTCCCGTCTCGGCGTAAGCACCGTTCTTAAACGCGTCCGGGATCGCGTTCGAATCCGCATCCTTATCCGATAGGATGTCGTTGTCGATTTCATTCTCCTTGTCGAATTTGCCGCCATCGTTCGCGTCGCCGCCAACGCCGAGCTCGTTCCCTCCTTCGTACTCGCCCTCGGGCTTGTCCGGGACATCGTTGTTGTCGAGTGACATCGAGTCGAAGCCGTCGTACTCGCTCGCGGACGCTTCCGTGATGCTGCTAATGATGCTGCTACTCAAACTGCTACTCAACGACGATGACTCCATAACGAAGGACTGGGCGCTCGTCCGGTTGTCGATGGCGATCAGGATGGCGTTGAGGTCATTGTCGGGATCGGTTTCCACCATGGCTGGTTGGTCGCCGCTGCCCTCTAGACCACCCGGTAGGTCCCCACTGCTCTCCAGGTCCAGGGGCGCCTGACCTACATAGATCTCTGGCTCTCCGGATAAGCCCATCATGGCCTCCAGCCATCTCGCTCGCTCAGCGGCAAGGGGTGAGGGGAGCGACGGCGCGAAAACTGAAATGAGACAAAAATAGAGAAGCTTTTGATTAGCATCGTATCATTTATAAAAATCATAGTTTTGGACAATAGCTTTTGATCAGTTATTCATAGATTCATAGTTTAGGACAGTAGTTACAATGGGAGCAAAAGGCATGAAATGAAAAGGGGCGCAACAACTTTGTTTTTGTTTTATAATATCCTGTAATTAACAATATCACATTAAAATTGTATTGATCTATATAATTTATCATGTATCAAGAAGTCTCCCAAATTAATCATGTTAATTGGTGAAGATTGTTTCCCTTTGTTCAAACCCCCGTTCTTGATAGTAGAAGTCGGCTGATTTGTTTGGGAAATAGTTTGTACAACTTTCTGAGAATTCGATTCGTTACTGTTCATTTGGAAATTGATAATCGAATATTACCCATTAGCTTTTCCCACTTTCCGTTGAAAATGACCAATAAGAAACGTTTATATCAAAGCATGATTCAAAAGTCTTGGAACTTTGAAATCGGCTCACACTTCAATCCGTGCAAATTGCACTTAAAAACTTGAATGTGGTTAAGACGTCACCTCTCCAGGGGGTGTTGCATTAAAGGGATAGTTGAGTTTTTGTAACGTGGGTACAGTTTTGGTCAAACTGAATTTTAGTAACCAAAACCTGCACCATTACATGTGGGGCCCCACAGTTATTACAAATGGTTAGGCGTTTGTTTATAGATATTTCAGCCATTGTACGCTATTTCAAATTTGACACTCAGTTTTCATTATCTCACAACAAAATTATTTTGTGTAGCGCCCTCTTTACCAAAACTCAACTATCCCTTTAAGAGTTGCGATTAATCTCATAGTTGCCATTAATCGCAAGTCTGAAAGTGCACCCAAATGCGCCACTCTGATTGGCTTTCATGCTTGGCCGTACCAAATGCACAACTCTGATTGGCTTTCATGCTTGGCCGTACCAAATGCGCAACTCTGATTGGCTTTCATGCTTGGCCGTATTTTCTGACTTGCGTTTAATCGCAACTTTGCGATTGATAGAAAATATGTTATAACAAAAATACAAATGGCCGACCTCTCAAATATTCATAATACATGTAATAAGTGTTTCGCCATTATTACTTCAATTGAGCTATTAATAACGATTATTGGCGTATTGGAATTACTTGAAGGGTTACCCTATGTATACAGTCAAAAGTTCAAAAATTATTTTGACTGAAGAAACATACCGCTGAAAACTGCTTATCTACCACAATATCACCAGTGTGGTAAAATGAGAGTCAGTGTGGCCCTAGCTTTCAATCCTAGCAGGATCTTCGTCAGGACAGAAGTGACCAAACAATAATTGGAATTTATTATCCTTATACAAAAGCTTAACTTTGTCTATGTAAGTCGTCGAATTTTATATTATATCAGTTGTAAGCGTTTTTTCAGGTGTATTTTATATGACCTTGACCATCAAAAATATTATAAACAAAGTGTCCGTGATTGATACTGGAATGACAGGGCGTGACCATCATTAGTTTTGACGCCGGTCATTATTCGATGTCATCATTCGAACACTTGTAACGTCGTTAAAGCTTGACGTATGGTGACTGTTGATACCCTCTCTAAACCCCCTACGGAGGTCCCACGGTGAAATATAATCCCATAATGCCACATCAATCGAAGAACTAAATCGCCACATAAAAGGGATATAGCCCGTTCAGACACATTCATCATCGCTGTCGCTAGTTTTGAACTTGTATATTATTTTGATTTGATAAAATCTAAGTTTTAAAAAGGGATAGCCCACATCTTTAATAAAAAATTGATATACCATTAATCATCGTCGTCGCTAGTTTTACAGATTGACTTTACCGTTGCTAGTGGCTACGTAAATATTTGTTCTTCTAGGATAATGATATAGAATTAGAAGCAGCAGTGTACAACACATAATAGAACTAGATTCTTCTTCTTCTTGTCCTATTCTCCTTGAAGCCTAATTTGAACAATTAAAAACAATTTTTCAGAAGGGCCCAATACTAAAGTAACTCTCTAAGTCTAGGCTATATAGTAAACAAACTGGTAAATAGCAAAATATCTAAGTATGTAGCAAATTTTTAAAAATGCATCCCCTAATGTTTGTGGGGGCACAAGAGATGACAAATTCTGCTAGCCATGACACGTACTTCCGCGGTGTGCTTTAATTCGCCACTTGAATAATTCCCAATAGCATTTTCAACGAGTTTCTATATTTGGACTCATCTGTCATCGACAGATGTATTTTAGCAAGGAAATTCAACAATAAAAATGATATAGTCTGTCTGTAGATTGGCGAGTCCTACGGTCCACAGTTTAATACAAAATAAAAAAATCAACAATAACTGTTTTTCAACAACATAGTATTCGCGTTATAAAGAAACAAGAATATTGAAGAAATCGGGAATATAAGTCACTGATAAGTATTGGTATATAATTCAAACACAATAAGTAATCATGAATAATGTTATATTGTACTCATGACTGCCTTAAACACATAACTAAGAAAACATATCTACCCCATCGTTGTCTATGCGTATAAACTATGCGTGTGGGTATGTGTCAGACACGAGCTAATCTTTTTTTAATAACATCTGCTTAATATTTCCTAACTAAAGTTAAAAGGGTTTTCCCCATATCTATGATAAACACCGCTTTTCGACATGTTTTACCCATGTTTTTTTTTAAGGAGATGGCATTCTGGGACGTTTAAAACTTTAACTTAATTTGTCATAGCCTAGAAAGAAACCTCGCGTTTACTTTTGTATCACCTAGTCCGTTTTCTATTAAATATATTATATCATTTCCATAGCTAATTAACACTTAACCTACTCAAGGACTGGTCCCCCAAAAACTATGGCTGGGTCTAGAATGCACGTTATGCCAAGATCAAATTTCTTCAGTGAGTTTTTTTTTTAAGTTAGGGTACGTGGCGTGATGCAGCTCCATAAATCTGCAATACATGCAATTTATGATGCTTATTTCAATCGTATACAGGTATATATTGTAAGGATTGGTATTTGTGAATTACTGGTACCCATATTCTTGAAACCCTGCTGGTTTTATTTTATTTCAATACTATAGTATGCTTTTGATTAAAGGGATCTAGTAACATTGTCCAAATCCACAAGACTTGCTTCGAACGCTAGCACTTCTCTCATACCATGTTGTTTTCGTATTACCAATAGAAACATGGGACAGGTTTGGGTTTTTCAAATTTCCCTTTCGTGAAAAGGTTATTTACAATGGAAGTGTTTGGATTTTGTAATTATTCATTGGAAAGCTATAACTGTGTACAATGTCAGTGTAGTGAGTTAGCAAGTATCACTTTGCATTTTCGCTCATTACTTGGCCATTTAACCTGAAATTTTCTCACATTTCTTACTGGACATATCAGATCACAAACTCAAAAACCATTCGTCACTGTTTGCACTTGTCAACAATGTTACTAGATCCCTTTAAGTATTCATAATGATTAAAACAACGGGAAATTGTTATATATAGCCGCCTACTACTGTTATCTATAAATGTTAGCCTTAGTTGCCTTATTATTCAAGTTGACCCTAGTCGGTAACTAAAAGGGCCAGCCCACTTTGCCACGCATACAGATTTATTTCACTGATACAAAATGGACTTGCGTACATTATAATATCAAACATCTAGCGGGATTTCATGAATACGGGTCCTGTTTAGAATTAGACCATACAAACAGTGTCTGTTCTGGCGGTTGTTTCACCGAGCCTTCGTCTCGTTGGCTCATTTAATTGCTTACAACTCTACCAAGTCTACAACTCTACAACTCTACAAATCTACAATTCAACAACTCTACAATTATACAATTAACCCAATTAATAATAATAATAATAGACAAGCATCTATATTGCGCCATCAATCTAGACATTCTACTCCGAGACGCACCACACTGTACCATATATTATTACCCTGGATGTAGCCGAGCTGCCTGCAAGCGTGGCAAGCAAGCGCATCAAGCATTTCAAGGATTAAATAACTCTACAACAGACTCTACAAATCTACAACTCTGCAACTCTAAAACGTCACAACACTCTACAACGCTACAACTGTATGGTCTGGCTTCACAGCCCGTCTCCATGAACATGAATAGGATGGTAGTAGGAAATCAAGTTAAACATGTTAAAGAAACCCTTGGGGTGTTTCACAAAGATTGCAAGTTGAACTTAGCTCTATAGGTTGGACTTAAAAACTATGGAATGCCAAATCAAATTTTGATAAAACTCATTAATTTGTTTTTTTCTATCAAGGAGGCTTCTAGTTCTTGATGTAATTTTGTGTTGAAATTCTCAAATAATTGCGTTTTTTCTTATGACTATGTTTTATTCCAAGGCTACACATGGCCTACCATAGTTTTAAGTCCAACTTAGAATCTTTTCGAAGCACCCCCTTGATTTTTTTTAATTTTTTTTTTACTAATGGGCAATTCCACGGTAACGGAAGGACATTCAGACACAATTTTGGAACTTCAATCAAATAATTCCAGGATCCTGCTTTTGATTTTTTATTCTAAATGGCATGTCTTTGATCCTTGTTGGGACACCTTTGATTTCCACTATTTCTAAAATTTTGACCGCATTATGTAAATTAGATATGGACACTAATGAGGCCGGTAACGGAAGGACGCCAAAATGGACATGGATTTTCAAGTTTTTTAGTTATGACCCAATCTCCGTGAAGTTACGAGGTTTATCATGTTAAGTTGGCTACTAGTCAATTTCCTTATGTTCACAGAGTATAACACCACCTTTTAAGAAAAATATCTACATTGGTATATTAATTATGAGAAATTAATTACTCCAGTGTTCGGTAACGGAAGGACGGTAACGGAAGGACCTCTGAAAAGTCTATTGGAATTGTACAATAAAATTAATTTTGAAATTTAAAGACCATTTATGAGAAGGAAACTTCTCTTTTGTGGTCTAAAATGAGTTTGTATCATAGATAGCATATGGATATCACAAGCATTTACATTTCTATTTTTTTCTTATTATTTCATGCTCCAATGGCTCTTATTCATGGTCAATCCATGGTAACGGAAGGACACTCGGACACAAATTGTCAACTTTAAGAAAGACATTTTTAAATACTTGTGTTGTTAGAACAGTCTATTTTGATAACAATACTTCCAAAACATACAGTTTTAAGGTCCCATAATTTTTTTTTTTTTTTAATCTCCGCACAATATTGAATATGCATACAAATGAGGTCGGTAACGGAAGGACACTAAAATGGACAAGGTTTTGTTATCAAATCAGTTTTAACTAAAACTCTGTGATATTAAATAATACAAAATATTTTAAGGGTACACATTTCATTCTCTGAAGGGTTAAGAAGAATTTACTTGTTCTTTGATTAAAATTTGTCCGCAGATATTTGAGTTATTTCACACAAAGCGGACCAATGTTCGGTAACGGAAGGACATAATGGACTATAATGTATGATATGACACAGTAGGGTCATTCCATGTCAAATCACCTTTAAAAAAAATTGAAAATTTTCATCGCAGCCCCCTTCAAATTTGCTAATATTTGGTATGTATGATATTTCAACTTTTAAAAGCGCAAATATTTAAGTTTTAGCCCAATCCGCCCAATGGTTTTGGCGCTATGGTCGATTCTTATGGGGGAGTTTTGTAAGAAATGGGCGTGGGCACCATTTTTCAAATGGCCATTGTCCATTAACCGTTGGGTCAATTTATTTTGTAAAGGTGTCATTGGACTGGGGATGTTATGTGCAATCCATTTATGCCATTTGTGTTCTTGCATGAGCGAGTTTGGATACGATAACCTTTGACCTTAGATTTTGACCTTCCGTTTTACCTCGTTGATCAAATAATTTTGAGAATTGTTTTGGCTTAAATCTTGGCTTGATATAATTTCTACAACATATGAAAGAATTGGAGATATGTTATTTCTTGCTTTTTCTACAGCCTTGTTTTTAGTTTGCAAATTTCATTTAAAATTTCATTATTTTGGACCTACACCCATGTCCAAGAATTCTATAGGGGTGTATTGTATAAAAAAAGACCTATTCAAAGTCATGATCAGAGCCTATTCACACCCTGGCTCACCACAGTTAAATAGACCTACTAATCCCCATACAATAGAAATCCAGACAAATGGCATCATGGTACAAGGGCCCTGTTGCAGAAAGAGATAAAATCAATTGTGAGCCAGATCAAATGTTCTAAAAGCACAAATCTGATTGGTTGAAACACAGAAAATTACTAGTCTGACCACACTACGCCACTGATAGCTGGCCATTGCAGGTACTGTCTCATTATTTTGGGTTTTCATATATGAGAGACAAATTTGTGAACATAAATTTTGTCATAATATGTAATATGAGGTACCTTGTCCATCTGTTACCATGTGTATGGTAACAGAAGGACATTTTCTTTTGTTATTTATTAATTAACGAAGAAACAATGAGTAATACAATTGTTAGCAATGGGAAGGCCTACTTGAACTTGCTTTGCACTGAAGATTGGTCTGCTCTCTAACAATTATGTGAGCCACAAAATTAAAAATATTGAGTTTTCGGTAACGGAAGGACATTTTCATAGGCTGAAAATAAGAAGTCATTGAAGCATAACAAATCAAATAAATCATACAAATTTACTATTTTACGAAATGGTCATATCTCAGGAGTCAGGTTTTTAGGCTTAACTGGGGAAATATAAAACAAACACAGGATCAAAACACTTTTTCACAAAAATGTCAAATTTGTGGGGTTCAATTATGGTTATAAAGTTATTATAAAAAAACAACTAAAATTATGTAAAACTAAAATTTTCTCATTGAATTCCAAAAATATAGAATTTAAAGGGGTAGTATAGTTTTGGTAAGGCTGAACTTTAGTAACCAAACCTGGACAGTAACATTATAAACTAATAGTTATTACTCCACCTTCCTTAAAAGGTATACACAATTACAAACGACTAAGTAAAAAGCCTGTTATCATTCAAAAAGAGCCATTAAAACACAAGAGGGCGCTTTCGAAAAAGGCATTGGTTTCCACCATTTTTCATACAAAATAATGCATGTGATGTTCTATTGAAATAATGATTAAGTAGATCGATCATCAACAACTATTTAAAAAAACGCTTTTGACAATTTTTGAAAAAGTGTAAGCATTTTTAAAATATTTTGAAAAATCGTCTAAATTATTTGGGCCCCAAATAATTATAAGATCAAATATATTTATTGATATTTCAGCCGTTTCTGGACCGATTTTGACCAAATAAAGTTTATTCTGCCATTAAAATTACATGTTAACTCAAATTCGACACTCAGTTTTTCATTATCTCACAAACAAATTGTGATGTGCAGCGCCCTCTCTACCAAAACTAAACTACCCCTTTAAGCTTTGATTTGATACCAAATTTGTATCATAAAAATGCTTGTAAATGTTTTGGTCAAATGTCCACTTTGGCGTGGAATTGCCCTAATGTAGACCCCAGCTGTAACAGTGGACATGCAATGGGATGACTGATTTAGGTCAATGAACTACATACTGCTGGCATGGTGACCGAGTATACTATACTATACCACCGAGTAAGCTTCCAAGCAGAATCTTAGTTGCCATGGTAATTCACTTCTCACCCTAGATCAGGTGGCCCAGTTTATTTGTGTTTCCCTTCGCTCCGTCGTTGCAACATTTTATGGCGACTTTTGCCCTTTTATATATAGGAGGAGAGTTGCCTAAATCCTTTCCCTGTGTTTTCAGGCCTCGGGGGAGGCAATTTCGGATAAACCATGAACCTATATGGATAAACCTACTAGTTGACTTCTGCTATCAATTCATATCTTTCCTTTAAACAAGATTACATTCGATGTACAATGTTACGGTAGTTACCTTTGGCTCTACAAATTGAGTTTATAATTATGGTAATTGAGAGTACAAGTATTTAGTACTAATTAGTGTTCATGTTTTATGACGAATTGTTTTTTAATGAGTATGTGGACGTCTACTTTCTATTACGATCAATGTTAACGCCAAATTTATGTTCGGTGTTTTGACGCACTGCATCGGTAGGCCCTATTCTCCGGATAGTAGTGTCAAAAACATAATTTTGTTGTTTCATTTGTACTTTCATTCATCTTTTAGGAGGGTATAATTATATATGTGTATGTAAACATGTATTCCTATACTTATATACATGTTTTGATAACTCATTTATTAATTTACGTATATCAATATATTATTTAATTATTTATGAATTCACCTTACGTTTGTATTTTTGTTAATAAATGGCCAGGACGAAATTCCAGTTGAAACCAATGGGTACCCATTGAAATTCTAATTGGTACCCATTTCATTCAATGGGTACCCATTGTCATTGGTTTCAATGGGTACCCATTGATTTCAACTGGTACCCAATGATTTCAATATGTCCAAATTGTTTCATTTTCCATATAATGCATGCTCGTCGATTACCAATTGATTTCAATTGTAAGTTTCAATTGGTAATTCTTCGATTACCAATTGATTTCAATTGGTAATTTTCAATTGGTAATTCACTCTGGGTGTATTGATTTTATTGAGGTGGTGGCAGTTAAAAGGGGAAATATTACATCGTTCGTCATAGGTTGCTTCCCTTGAAGTTGGATACATAACTTTCGGAATTCCTTTTGATTTAGTCTTCAACGTCATCTTCATCTTTCCCATTTAGAAAGCAAATACATCATTATGAGTGACGTCAAACGGGACAGGGGGGCACAATCTCTTCTGGTAGAAACTTGACAAAGAGGGTGTGGCATCGAACATGAAAGCAGCGCGGCAAAGAGCAAACGAGACTTGAGACGGGGGTACAACGGGGCATAATGCTTGGGGTCAGGGGAGCAAGGTCGTTCCTCACAGGGGGGGACAACAAAGTCTAAAGTCTAGAGTCCAATTCCAAACATCCAACCATAGGAATGGGCAAGTTCAATGAACTCTAGGTCGGGCGGAGGCTTCTATTTCAAGCCCCCATTAATGGCGTAAATGGCTGTTGCGTGCAGACGTCGGAACATTGATACCGTATGAAGAAGACAAAAGAAAAATAATAAATTAATGACAGCAGAAATTGAGACAATATTCGCAACGTATAGGCACTTGTATTCAACCCCGCCCCCACATTAATGCCCGATTTATCTCGTTTGAAACTTGAGGGTCAAGTTTATAATGGTTTCGGGTTTATGAATTAATTCATACAGGGGCGGAGTGCAGTCAGTTTGTATGTATTGTTTTTGTCACATTATTGGGGATCGTGGCCCACCCCCTCCCCCCACCCCTCATGTCCCCCGTAGCTCCGCCACATCATTTATAGACAAACGACATCAAGGAATAGGTGTATCCAGGAAAATAAAGCAGGGCGGGGATAAAGATGGGGGCAAGTTTTCCTATGGGGAGGTCAGCCTGTGCTTCAAGTTTCAAGTTTATTGTTTTCATTTCCACAAAATAAATGTACAATTCATAATAATGCTTATAATGTTCTATTCGTAAGCCTGTGCTTATAATGTTCTACATCGTTATAACTTTGAGGGAGAAATATATATATATATTTCCACAGGCCCCCTCCAATTAAAAAACTACAGTTGTATCAAAATTACCGGGACTTTACTTGGCGAAAGCGGTACAATATTCACTTTCATATATGTCGGTTTTATGAAGTTGTGGTATATTCAATGTCGGTATTCAAGTACACACTGTGTCCCAAAGGAGTTGTAAAACACAGGTCCGCAAAGTTCACAATGATCATTGATCTGAACATAATTAACAATAACAGTGACTATCAACTTTAAACGCATAAATCACGGATTTTGATTTTGATAGAAGTCTATAGATGTGACAAAAATGTTTTGTTTTGTATAAACAATACGATAAGACATATAGGCCACTGCCATCCTCAAGCGATGAATTAGTAGACGAATCTTAAATGTATGTCTGTTGTGTAATAATTAATCAAGGCCCAAAAGTTATACTATTGACAATATAAAATGAATGTTTATAATGTACTAGTAAATTAATTTTTAAAAAGTACGTATGTGGCATTCCTAGTTTGCAGATGACTGTAACTCATATGTAAGCCAAATTGGGTGTTTAGGTGGGCTCCAATTTGGGCTTTGGGTTGGGTGCTGAGATGGGTGTCGAGTTGGTTGACGAGAAGGATGTCAAGTTGGTTGCCGAGTATGTGCCTAGTTTGGTGTTGAGTTTGGTACCAAGCTGGGTGCCGAGTTGGTTGTCGAGTTGGGTATCGAGTTGGGTGATGGATTTGGTGCCGATTTGGGTAACGAGTCTGGTGGTTAGATGTGTACCAAATTGGATGCCTAGTTGGGTTTCGAGTTGAGTTTCGAGTTATGTGCCGGATTTGGTATCAAGTTGGGTTCCGCGTTGGGTGCCGAGTTGGTTAACGACATGGATGCCGAGTTGGATTTCGAGTATTATGGTGCCGAGCTGGGTGCCGAGTTGGTTGACGAGATGGGTTCCTAGTTGTGCAACGCGTTGGTTTTCGAGTTGGAAGCTGGGTTTGGTGCCAAGTTCAGTACCGACTTGATATGATGAATTGGGATAAGAGATGTGTGCCGAGTCGGGTACCACAATGGGCTTCATGCTAGTTCAGCTCAGCTCGTTTGGAAACCACGGAACAACTTCAGAAAACTCGGTAAATCCAGACAGCAGTAATAACCGATCATGGAGCTTGTGCCGAGTCTCAAACATTTTGATTTTTGTTTACACATGTTGTTATTAACGAGCTTAGAACAAGATAGTCATGAAATCATCCCTGGTCAGATTAAAGACCGAGCTTCCAAACTTGTGTTGAGACTCGTGTCAAAACGCGGCACTGAAGTACAAAGGTCCCCAATGTGTCATCTGACTCAACATACACCTAAGCACCCAGCTCACCAATCATGTCTGTGACGGTGGCATTCACAATTGCACCCAACTCGTCACCCGTCTCGGCACCCAACTCGTCCCCCAACTCGGTACAAGACTCGTCACCCGACTCGGCATCCAACTCGGCATCCCATTCGGCACTCAACGTGGCACCCAACTCGGCATCCCATTCGCCACCCAACTCGTCACCCAACTCGTCACCCAACTAGGAACCCAACTCTAGACTCAACTCGGCACCCAACTACGCACCTAAATCGTCGCCCGACTCGGCACCCAACTCGCCACCCAACTCGTCACCAAACTCGTCACCCAACTCGTCACCCAACTCGTCACCAAACTCGTCACCCAACTCGTCACCCAACTCGTCACCCAACTCGTCACCTTACTCGGCACCCACTTCGTCACCAGTGTGAGAGCACCTTGCCTAGTCAAAGTTTGTATCAGTCCGCTGCATGATGGCCAAGTGCGCTTCTATTGCGTGTGAACTGGAGGGGTATATTTTCTTCGCAACATTATGGACAGCATGACCAATTAGGTTTTGTTTACTTGCAGAGGAGGAAACTTTATCTTCTCACAGCTATGCCGAGTTACGCTACGATTGTAAACGAGTGCTTCGTGATTGCGTTTTGTATTAGTCCATTACATGGTTGGTTATACAAATGTATTACGTTGGTTAGACTTTAATAGCCGATGGATTACTAAACATGACTTCATATGAACCTACTATATTCATCCACGGTTAAATGAAAATCACCTTTTCTGAGTATTCGGGCCTTATATGGACCATTTCGGTGCACATAATACAACAAATTACACATGTTGTTATTGCCGAGCTTAGAACAAGATAGTCATGATAATAAAATTTACCCAAATCATCCCTGGTCAGATTTGAAACCGAGCTTCCAAACTTGCGTCGATACTCGAGTAAAAACTCGGCACTGAAGTACAAAGGTCCCCAGTGTGTCATCCGACTCAGCATACACATAAGCACCCAGCTCACCAATCATGTCTGTGACTTTGGCATTTACAATTGCACCCAACTCGTCACCCGACTAGGCACCCAACTCGTCCCCCAACTCGTCACAAGACTCGTCACCCAACTCGGCGTCCCATTCGCCACCCAACTCGTCACCCAACTCGTCACCCAAATCGTCCCCAACTCGGCACCCAACTCTAAACTTAACTCGGCACCCAGCGTCGCCCGACTCGTCACCCAACTCGCCACTCAACTCGTCAACAAACGTGTCACCTAACTCGTAACCCAACTCACCACCCAACTCGGCACCCAATTCGTCACCAGTGTGAGAGCACATTGCCTAGTCGAATGCGAGTCGCTCTTGAGCTGACAAGTTTGTATAAGTCCGCGGCATGCGTGCCAAGTGCGCTTCTATTGCGTGTGGAGGGGTCCAACCTTGAACATTTTCTTCGTACCAGCATGACCAATTATGTTTTGTTTACTTACAGAGGAGAAAACTGTATCTTCTCACAGCTATGCAGTGTTGCGCTACGATTGTAAACGAGTGCTCGTGATGGTGTTCTGTATTAGTCCATTTATTATTTCAGCCCATATATTAAATCTTACACATGGTTGGTTATACAAAAAAGTATTAAGTACGTTGGTTAGACTTTAATATCCGATGGATTTCTAAACATGACTTCTTATGAACCTACTGTATTTACCCACGGTTATTTCTGAGAACTCGGGCCTTATATGGACAGACCCTTTCGGTGCACATATACAAATAATGTAACGCGCATAAGGTATATAATACATGTATTATCAAGCCGTAATATCGTTGGCGTAATAGGGGTTAAGTGGTATCGATAGGTCAAGTAGCCAATCGGAGGAAACATCGGCATCCGAATCTGATATCTCGATTCGATCGCTTAGATACAGCATCAGTCATCGCCTCAGATCTCACTCAACACTATGATAACAACATGTGTACAATGCATGTATGATGTGGTGAATTGATGGATGTGTACAATGTTAGAGGGACTTTTCGAGCTTACTACGTACATTTCTAAACCATTTTCTACTAAACATTGTAATTTATTTTGAAAGAGGTAATACACGGTATTCTAAGGTTGGCCTGGGTTAATTTGGGTCGAGCACGAAGCGAACCATTAACATTCTCGTTACTGGTTAGCACAGACCTATGTAATGCAGATAGTTATAATAACGATCATATTTTCATAAGTTGGCGCTGAATTTTAATTGTTTTTACTTCTTACTTTCCCCCTTATAGGTCTACATAATATAGGACAGTATACAGGGCAGGCTCATCTGTGTTTTTTGTCAACCTAACATACATTATATAAAACAAATATAAGTGGGTCTCTGTCGATAATTCTTCATGAGAAACCAATTGTATCGCCTTGAAATAAACGTACATAATTATTAGAATTTGTATCGATAAGCCCCTTTAAAACAAATTGATATTTTGGCCCTCTTGAAAAACCTGTGATTTTGTTTTTTTTAAATAAATTTAAACAAAATTATTTTGCAAACTTTTCAATAACGGATACTTGACCGTGAAGTCTCATTTGCTTACTAATCAGTTGGTGAACACTATTTCTGTCTCATAAAATATATTTTTAAGTCATCAATAAAGTAAACTACGTTCCATATAAAGCATAATTGTCTTACAAAACTATGCAGTGCCACACACGTGGAGAACACACTATGGTATGTACGCATCATAATTATGCAGTTATTATCTTTGTTAGCAATATACATGCTAGATGTCGAAAACAAATTATGTGATTGATCAAAGACGTAGTATACAATATACTTTACTAGACTAGTTAAGTTGTAAAGCATACATATACATTTGATAAACAAAATTACACTGCGAAACTACTATTTATGTACCACGCACGAGGAATAAACATTATATAGTATAATCAACCTGATCATCGTTGGCGCTAGATCATAGATGGAGAAAAAACAATTATGTGATTTATCAACGGCTTATTACGGTATATGTACGATACTCGTGCGTATAGTACTCATACATGAATTGTTAAAGGATATAAAAACAATAGAAAATGAGCATGATCGTCTACTTACCAGATAAAAGAACAAAGATAAAGATGAAACCTGGAGGCATGATGCTTTCCTTTTTGCTTTCGTACAATGTAATTTGAAACAATCGAATTCTCCGTTCAAAGAATGGTTATAGCGAAGCACTAAAAACGCAATTGTTGAAAAGGCGGCGTCAGTATTGCCAATATGTCTGTTACAAGTGAGAGTAACACAGCTAGTAGTAGTACTGCTACTGTTTTTTTGTTCTTTGGTTGTGAGATTCGAGCGACCTATGTGGCACTGCGGGTCATTTTATTGCTTCAATTGGTCCCTTCCGATGGCAGGGGATGAGTGTGCGGTAGTCCAACTCACAGGTTTTTAACTCCCACCAATTAGCGGACAGACATCCTTTAACAAGACAAAATTTAAAAACCCTCTACATGTACAAGTACAACACCCTTTTTTCATAATGTCACAAGGCTCATGTGGTGAAGTTCTGAATCAGTCAATCGGTAGTTAGTCCAGAGGAGAGGAAAATGAGGGAGATAACCCGGTAGGAAGAAGAGAGTTATCTTTCGTGCGTTATGACGTGAACAAGTTAGTGGCCCGGAGCTCTATAATGATGGTGCTCTGGACATTTTGATTAGAAGCGTAAAATGATGAATGTTCTCTCTCTGGTGAAAACACAATCGAAAGTCTCTCTGCAAAAATAATGATTAGCACTGAGACAACTTTTATAATCCTCGGAGTTCTATTTTAGAAGCGCAAAAACACGATGGACGTCCTCCACTTGATGCGAGAAATAAAAGCTCTCTTGCGTCTTAATTCACACTTAAGAATTCAATGATTATTATAAGATTTTAGATGAACCTCGAAGTTTCAGGTAAGGAACCCAGAAACGAATGATGGATGATTTCCTCCTGATGAAAGAGATATAAAGATGTCACGCTTCACATTACGAAAATAATGTCATAAGGTTTTGGGAAATCTTCGAAATATCATTAGGAGCGCAAACTTGATGGATGTTCTC
This sequence comes from Echinarachnius parma, assembly GCA_037951105.1. NCBI lineage: Eukaryota > Metazoa > Echinodermata > Echinoidea > Clypeasteroida > Echinarachniidae > Echinarachnius > Echinarachnius parma. The sequence continues at coordinate 2,111 of JBAMJV010008011.1, read as the reverse complement.
CTGACGATGAAAGAACTCGAATATTTGTTGGCTTTCCCGCTCGATTTGTACGAATGTATTGATGGATAATGTGAGAACGGCTCTCAAGACCCAGCCAGCCAGCAAGGGGTCACATAAAATAAAATATGACCGTGACATACGGGCATGTGGAAAACATGAAGAGAATTATTATGGGTCATCGTGTGAATGGGCGGAAGACTGGGAACGTCTGCTTCGAATTTGAGACAGAGACACGAGAGAGGGGGGGGGATAGTGGGAGTATATGGTCCGTGATGGGAGAAAGGATGAACAAAAAGGGAGAGGGAGTGGGAGGGGGATAAGCGGGGAGATATAATGAAGAGAGACGGAGAAGGAGCGAAAAGGGGGGAGAAAGGGAGATGGGGAGGGAAAAAGAAGGGAGAGTGAGACCAGAGGGGGAGGGGGGAGAGGGAGGAGAGAGAAGAGACAGAACGGGAGGAGAGGGAGAGGGGGAGAGGGGAGCGAAGAGAGGGGAAGATGGGGAGAGGGGCAGATAGAGTGGGACGGAGAGAGGGGAGGGGGGAGAAGTGACATGATAGAGGAGCAGTTAGAGAGGCGAATTTTCGAGAATGTTATAATGGTCAATAATTTTTATTCCGGCATGCGTTCTAAGAAATTCCATGGTCGGGGTAAGAAACATAATATTGTATGAGATATTTTCTTTTGTTTGATTGGACAATTAGGATATCTTATTGAACATAAACCCAGAATCACAATTTATTTTATTAAGATATCTAAAATATCTGTTATATACGGACAAAGGGTTCGTCATCCTTAAAATATGAAACAAACCAAAAACATACCTACTCTATCGCGTGTAACCGTAGTACACACGAACTCATAAATCAGTAACATGAAGGACTCAGACCCTATATATTTGTCACGGCCTTATGTGAGGAGATGAGAGACACATTTTCCCGCTCAAACTTCCTTCAAATTTAGAGCAAATTGGTGTTTCCTTCCCCCAATGTCCGTTCGCTACCCCCTTTTACATTCTAAGACCCGCGGTCATCATTCGCGTACTTTCCACACGCTGGCATGTTATGTTATAATACGAATGTATGATGAAGTCTGCGTTCACATCGAACTATCCAGTGGGGGCCTAGTAAGTCGGAAGATTTTATTCTATAGATGTTATACTTAGAAAATCTCAATGTCATATCCGTATCGTTTTCCTATTCATTGTTATGTGAAGAAACAGCAAAATCATTATATAAAATCGCTTTTATTTTACACAATTAAAGGTACCGTTGAGTACTGGTATTTCCCGAAGTGCCCCCCGATATTTTATTGTGAGATAATGAAAAACTGACTGTCAAATGTGAAAGAACATACAATTTTAATGATAGAATAAACTTTATTTGATCACAATCGGTTCAGAAACGGTTGAAATATCCATAAGCATATTTGTATTCAAAAGATTATTCACTGGTAATCACCGGGAGATATTTAGACTTTTTAGAGAAAAAAAATAAAAAAATATAAACTATATTCTATATTCAAAAATATAAACTATATTCAATTACAAATAAATCTGATCATTCGGTGAAAGAAGCACATAATCTCCGGAGAGTCAATCCATACTAATGTTATTTGAAGTAATCATATGTGCATTACTATACCCACTTACCATAAGGCCTCATGAATCGCGTAGACCCTTGAATTCATTTAAAATTAATCACATTTCAATGAAATATATGAGCTTTAAAAAATGGATACTAAAAATTAACTACCTTGGGAGGGGGTTGCTCCCTCTTACACCCGTTCCCCTCTCGCTCGCAAACTATTGAGAAGCTGTTGGCGCTCATTATCATAATTTAATATAAACATAACCATTATTTGACATTGTTTGGACACATACACCTAAGAGCCAAACCTCTACCCCGACTTACCCCCAACTTTAGGTTCAGTGTTAACACGGGAGATGAATGTTCTAAGACAGCTCGCATCATGTACAGGGGGCGGCCATTAACGCAGCGGGGGAGACAGACTGAGATTAAAATACATACAGTATCTTCTTTCATGCGTTTCTTTTTGTGGCCTTGCGAAGTGGTCGTTTGCGCAATTTTATAGTTTTACATTTCTATTTATAT
>JBAMJV010008010.1:0-40840 GCA_037951105.1 Echinarachnius parma | reverse complement strand
ATTATGCAGAAAAAACAAGCAAAATCGTTATTAATCCATATTTACAGAAATATTACCCAACATCATAGGGAAAATTCTTATTTTATCAATCGTTACAACCTTTTATAACTATGTTTATTTTATCCAAGAAGCCAATATGATATTATTTCAAATAGCTACACCAACATCAACCAAACATGCATTTATCATTATTTATAATAAATAACCTACAATTCATTTTAAATGTTCGTATATAAGGAAAAACATCCCAGCGTATTTTATGCATCTTACAACCATTTATAAGTTGTTGTTTTTTTATACAAGAAGCTAAATAGCATTATGAGATCAATCAAACAAGAACAGCAATGAACAATATCAATTCATATTCAATTTTCCTACATAGAAAAAACATCTTTATTATTATTATTTTGGTGCTTTATCCTTGAGATAATGAGATCTTTCAAGAAAAATAATATGTTGGACTTTGGACGTATAGATATACTCCGTTTGCGGAATAAAAAAGCAAAAAACAATAGCGTGTATAAGAGTAATAATGTAATATGTATTTTAAACACTTCACCATTCAAATTAAGTTATTCGGGCTGCTCGGGCATGTTGAATATTACTCGATAAACTTTAACCTGTAATCTCAGTGGTATACATCGTGAGTAAAACTGTGTAAAATGAACTATCAATAATACAATATATACATGCACATTAATGGTGTTACACTTAAGCAAAGAGCCTTATATAATTACGAAAAACATACAAATAACTATGCGACACAGCATTTGTTCATGATGGGACAAAGGGGATGGGATGTGTTTAATTGGATTAGATTTATTCGATTTATCAATTTCCCACATTTTATACGAATTATAAAGCATACAATGCACAAATCATGAACATACATACATGCATATGATAATTAAACGATATAGTTTTCCCGGTACAAGATTATAATACATTAAGCAATGATTATTAATAACAATATTAAGAACAGGGAAAAAACAAGAGTTTTTTCTCACTCTTTTGTACATATTGTGATCCATTATCTTTTTCAAATTCATCCCAAAAGTGTCCACTTTTTACAAATCGTCCCTGAACAGTTTCCAATATACGGAAGAGGATCAATGTAATACACACACACACACACGCACACGCACGCACACACACAGCCACACACACACACACACACGCATACACACACAAACAAATTGAACAACCCTGTAATTTGGTTTCTACGAATGAAAACTGAACGTGTAGAAATCATCCATTCACCGAACTATACTCCGCAAAAAAAGAAACTGGACACTTGTATGAGACCAAATATTTCGTATTCAATAACGATAAGATATATGATACTGTATATCAAATTAAAGATAAGATTACCCTCTTCAATATTCGCATAAAATCCAGATGAAATCATTCATGCATGACTTGTCACGGTCAATTAACCACACCAAGGTCTGTTTTCAAAAATAGTAAAAATGAAACATCAACTCAACCATTTAAATGTTGATAAGCATAATCTAAAACGCTATATTCATGAGATGGCATGATTTTTCATTACAATTGTGACCTTTTCTATCTTCATCTCAATAAATGAGTATAAATGAAGACAATTTGTGAACGTTATAGGTGTTATTTTCATCCAAAAGTAACACAATGGGGAATTCCATGGCAAAGCTTTATTAGTCAAAACCACAGTTTGTGCCCTTATTTCAGCATGAAAAATGGTATACATTCTTTTTAAGAATTCTACCGTAGTCCAAAGATCTTCAAACCTGAAGTTACCCTTGGTCAAACACTTGGGCAGTTTTTAACATGACATTTCTCTAGGTAAACTTGGTTTAAATTGCAGGGGACACATGAAATAGACAAGCTTCATGCCTCTAATACAGACCAGTATGATGATGCACTCATAACCTGGCCCTGTTTTATTGACAATTTTGTATCTCCAGAGTTTGTTCATAACAATAAAGTTGAATAATGTCATAATTTACTTGCCCCGCTCATCTTGTTTTAAGTGAAACGCTTACTATCATTTGAGTCGAGTGGTGTGGTCCTCCATTGTTTTGCTATTTTTGAAACAGACCTTGCTGTTGTTAATTTGACCATGCCATTTCATGCATGAACGATTACACCTTTAAATTATACCCTGCATGTTGAGGACTAAATTCCCTTTAATTTGATATATGATCATGTAAAATTTATCGTACATTAATATGAAATATTTCAACTTACACAAGTGTCCAGTTTCTTTTTTTGCGGAGTATATATATCTGCCAACAAATGTGTTTCACAAAGTCATAAACATTACATTATTATAACAATTTTGTACGTACTCATGTATGGTATTGTGAAGTTGACATTTCTAAAAGAATGCCACGAAAAAGAAGAATAAAAAATGAGGTGTATTACTCCAAGAAAAAAAAAGTTCAAGCCCTATTTTCTCAGGCAAGCTGTTAAATTACATTCTTCTTTAAGATGATATAACTTCACAACTTTTGAAATTTGGCTTGCAAAAGGCGTATACTCCCCTTAAAAAGTTATCATGTATACCTTGTAAAGCTTGTTTTTTTAACAGAAGAATGAAATGGCTCAACATTTTTAAGTGTCTCCCTAATTCTAGAGATATTTAAATATCGTATTCAAAAGCATTCCAGAAGGCTTGTTTGAATATTGTCGAAGTCAAAGATAGGAGGTGATACAATCTTGACATCAATGCTCAACTTTTAAGTGAGTAAACAGTGTCCCTTTTCTACTACACTCACACACATTTTAAAGTATCTTGTAATATTAGCATGCAATTGAAGTGTCAAATTACTCAAATATCACTATCGAAAAAAACATGACAAAGTCAATGCATGGCTCACTTTAGAGCATACACCACATGCACGAGGGTCTTAACGGCAACACCAATATGACTTTTCCAAGGACATTCCTGACTGTCAATATCCATATCTCAAAAATTCTATATCTAAATCAAAATTAAATGTCACACCGGCTTAAATGTAAATGTATATTCACTTCTTCAATAAATTGATTAAAATCATTTACTTTAGAGTTAATCAAAAAGTATTTACCTTTTGTTTAAACCAAGCGGGACGCTAGAAAACATATGTTTTTCCAAATTTGGGCTGGGATGGCGATACCACCATGACCCGGAAGGAGGTGAACGTCGTCTTTTATAAGTTACTTGATATTTGGTAGTTCATTTCTCCTGGACACAGATGAATGACATCGAGCACTGGAAACCAGATTCGTCATCTTTCTCTCTTTGATCAACCCACTAGCGAGGATCTGTTAAAGCCAACCCCCTTTTTAAGGTGCCAGGTGTGATTAATTACATCATGTTGATCATGGTTGGTAAACTGTTACAGTGTCATGTATATTGCCCCCTTTCCACTAATTATTGGATGTAGCTCATGACATTGAGTTCGCCCATCATAACCTCATCCAGATATGGAAGGGATAATGCCACTCACTACCATTCCCGGATCGTTGGTACGCAGAAGACGTGTCATTGCCACGCAGGAAGGAAGGACAATCATACACAGTCTAGTCAACATCAGCATGATCAGAGTGCCATGTTAGATCTTGACGTTGGCGTCAACCAGTGAGAGACAAAATGCCCAGCTATTGTTCTGTTCCTTACTCGCTGATGACGGATTTCTTATACACAGTGAGTGTGTGATTGTCACGTCCGTCCTCCATCGTGACAACGAAGCCTGAAGGGGTGACACAGATTGAGGAGACCATTCCTGGCCTGTCACTTCCCGTCTTTAACCAACCACCGTTGGAAGCTATTCCATCGATGGAGAACTGGTGAATGTTCTTTGTTTCAAACTCACTTGTGTAGATCATACCTGTTAGTTTGTCCACATCCACATCGGAAAACCGGCTGATATCTCCTTTGAAGGAAGAAGGAAACGCTGTAATACGATGAGAGGGTAGAGCAATCTGCAGTAGTTCCTTGCACCTGTCGGAGTGATCTGGGTTATGCAGGAGGATTTGACCAGAAGGCAAGTTTCTGATTTTCACGGGCACAAGAAATTCGCATCCATCTGTGAAATAAATATTGAGCGGGCAGATCGTACCGAGGGAAGAATCGATAAAAAGAAGGCTCGTCCGTCTTGCTGCTTGTCCTCCGTCGCATGGGTGTCCGTGGTAGACCCATTTATCTTCTAGTCCAATGACAGTCCAATGACATATATGATATACCCTCACAAAGCCTTTGTTTTTCATTCACATAATACACGACCCCCGACTTCTGATCACATCCACTCATCTCGCACTTTCTATCATGCTTATCATGGTAAATGGGAGAATTTGACGCCATTTTGCCCTTTTCCCAAAGCTGGTCAAACCAGGCAATGAACAGATTTCTTTAAAAGATATGTGTTTTTATTTCATCAGGGCTATACAATGCTAAAGGGCTATGGCTATCAATATGTCATGAGAGATATCGTTCTCTAACAAGTAGAGGCTAAGACACGAGGTAAATCTTACGAAATGACATACAACAGGCACGTAATTAACTTCAAGCTCTGCTTACGATATCGGTCTTCGGCATTCTCCCCCTTCCCTTTATTTTTAAATTCGATTTAAAATATGCTTGATAATTGTTCTTTTGATTACTAATATATATTTTTTGGTAAAATTACTAGTTATATTACTTATCATTATGTTGTATTGTTATCATTACAATGTATTCATTGTTATTTTTGTTATTGTTTATGGAAAATGCAGAAGAAAAAAAACCGAAACTGAAACTGAAGAATGCTTGCTCTATCAGTTTAGCTTTAAATCCTATCAGGATATGCAGGATGTTTGTTAGGGTAGAAATACACATAAGAACATACGACATTTTAAATAAAAACCATATAAAAGGATCATACATGTATTGATTATTCACGTGAAGTGGCCTAAGAAGTTCTTTACTACCTTATTGCAAGATTTAACGATTTGTTATGTTATATTGTAACTGTTCTGGGTGGTCTAGATTCTAGCAGTTTGGATGAAGGGCCACGCATTCGGTGAAGTTTCTTGGGATGATGTCAACTAACAGCAACCAACTCGACTGTCCGCCGTCAGACCGTCAGGCGAGGATGACGTCGAGCTCTGAGAAGATCCTGTGAGGGACAATAGAAAGAACAGTATGATGATGATGGTGATCATGATGATGGTGATGGTGATGGTATGATGCTGATCAGCTGCTGCTGACGATGATAATGCAGATCGTAAGTAATACGGACACTAAATAATGATCATATTAAAGGGGAAGTTCAGTTTTGGTAGAGAGGGCGCTGCACATCACAATTTTTTTGTGAGGTAACGAAAAACTAAGTGTCGAATATGAGAGGATATGCAATTTTAATGGCAGAATAAACTTTATTTGGTCAAAATCGGTCCAGAAACGGCTGAAATATCAATAAATTTTATCCGATCTTATAATTATTTGGGGCCCAAATAATTAGATGATTTTTTCAAAAAATGAAAAAAAATGCTTACACTTTTTAAAAATTTGTCGAAAGCGTTTTTTAAATAGTTGTAGGTGATCTCTACATTTAATCATTATTTAACAAGACATCACATGCATAATTTTGTATAAAAAATGGTTGAAACCAATGCCTTATTTGAGAACGCCCTCTTGAGTTTTAATGGCGCTTTTTGAATGATGACAGGCTTTTTACTTAGTCGTTTGTATTTTTGTATACCTTTCGAGCATGGTGGGGTTCCAAATACTAGTTTGTAATATTACTGTGCAGGTTTTGGTTACTAAAGTTTAGCCTTACCAAAACTGTACTACCCCTTTAATATGTTAATTGTTATAATCATATAATACTTTGTAATAAGGATAATTCAACTTCGATTTTGAATGGTAATATTGAATGTTTATATCAATTCATATTAACGACGACAGATATAATAAAACCGATGATTACAGTAAGCCTTCTTGTTACAGTGCGAGTTCCACTACTTATGAGATAGTTATTACCAACATGCTTATCATAATATTCAGACATTGTATATCACATAAAGAGGTAGATATGATCTCTATACAGGGTGGCCCCCAAAAAGGAAGGGGGCACTTCCCAAAATATAGTAACACAAGGTGTCGATCGGACAGGGTGTCTTTTCCAATAAAAACGATACCAATAACAGTCATGTTGGTCGTGTAGTTTTTGTTTTAGGGCGCTGTGAGCAGTGACGTCATGTTAAGGGTCCCTTTTTTCATTGGACAGGACATTATATTTGATGGACACAATCCCGTTGTTACTTTATTTTGGGAAGTGCCCCGTTCTGTTTGTTGGAGTCACCCTGTATTTATACAGATATACTTTTAACAAGATAATACTGTACCTGTTTTGTTTAATATGGCGTCTGTCGCTGCATAGATGCATCGAATAATCACGTTATGGTTGAAACTCAGCGTTGGTATGATATGATTATTGAGAGAAACAATCGTATCACCTGTTGTCTCATAATGAAATGCTGCTAGGTACTGCACAAATTATCACAAATCCACAATTCAGTTGATGATCAATTTGTTCATTTCTAGTCAATTACTGGTCAAATATTAGCGGCGAAACGGTAAGGGTACAAGTTTGTATGTATTTCGTGAGCATTGCATCCAGTGATAATACATGGGCGTAAATGAAGATGAAATTGTCCGTATTCAATTATGAGTTCCATGCAAGATATGTCGTGTAAATATCACGTTAGATAAACCGACCAATATTATACCGATGTTGGCAGAGCAATGTTCATCTCCGAGGGATTTGAAACGCTATTGAGGGAAGATATAATATTATGACACAAGACGTAGTTGAGGGACAAAAATGTCTTCACAAAATAAATAGTATTTCGAATCCCGAGGGAATATTTAATGTGTTCCCAACACAATGTTTACATATGTAACTATAAAGTATACCGGCCGTAATAGCTAGTACATATATCACAAGCTATTGCTTCTTGACCGACTGCAGTACTGACTTTGCTAAAATAATCCAACATGCACACTCAAATACTCATCAGAAGATACATAGTCTAGACCTTCCAATGGTAACAGTTGCTTCTGCATCGTACTGGTAGAGCACGGTCTTATCAAGTCATATAAACACTGTAATCCAAGTTCACGGCGTCCAAAATGCATGTTTTTAAAGTTGATAGATCTACGAGTGTTCTTTAACATGGCGTCACCGCGTGGGTATTGTGCTAAGTTCGAAGCCGCCTACTATGCGTTTACATATGATTTTTGCTCACACAAAAGAAACGCAACCATTCATCTGTCACATGGCAACACAAACAATGGCCACGAAATATTGCGAACATAACAAATGATTCACAGGTTGTGTATCGGCTTGGCGGGCATCAGCAAAGTCAATGCAGTGTTCGTCACTGAAGTGGCTACCCTGGGGAAATAAGACGTTATTATCATTATTATTATTATCAATGAAACATCTCATAAACCAGCAAACGTAGCATCCATTCATATTGATACATGATCAACATAATGCATGAAAACTTCTAACTGATTTGTTCTGAAAATATCTGGCTCTTTTCTTTATTTTCTGATTCTATATGACATGTATCATTATCATTATTACTATCCTCTCTAACAAAAACAAAATATAAATAAATCGCTTTGTTCAGCACAATTAAGTCTGATTTAGTCACTTTGATTTTAATAAAAATAATTTGATGGTATGTATGTGCTAACATAAAGTCGGAACTAAAATCACCACATAATGACGAAACTGCGATTCAAATTTCGACCGTAGTTGAGAAAGGAACCGATATGTACATCTCGCTGCAATATTCGTTTTTCAAACATATATATTTTCTGCAGATAAGTGTTCCTTTTACCAACACTAAGACTAGGGTATGGACAAATTAACATACAGCCATTGATTTCAATACTTAATTCATATATACCAAGTCTCTAATTATAAGGATTATTTGTTTGTTGTGTGTGTCTGAATTGATAAACGCTTTGATACTTCGTTGCAGATGAACATGATTTCCCTTTGATCGTAGAGGGAGTTATAATAATTATTTTGTCCACCCGTTGTCCACACACTCTCTTACTTCTTTGCAATAGAATTATGAAACTAGTTTTTATTTTTAAACTTCCACTTCATACATTAATTGTTCAATTTGAAAGAAGAGTGAGGATTATTACTTATTCCAATGTGTAAACTACAACGTTCAAGCTGGAAACTGGAGGCAGTAAATGGCACTTTGCATTTCCAAGCATTAGTTACTAGGCGTTTAGGTCACATGAAATTAATCATCGCGATCTCTTCACACACACAGTCAGTTAGTCAATAATCTAGACCCTCGAAAGCGCCGCCAACGAGAGAGATCGCTGCCAGTGGAGAATCGCTGGCAGTGGCTATCATATGACATGTGGTGTAGAGCTTCCTCGTTGTGCATATCTCTTTCGTAAGTGGCGCTATATATTTGCCAGTGAGGACTCGATCCTTGTCTAACAGTCAGTGGGCACACTGCACAGAATATTTTGATTTTAACGAACACAGTTCTGTATACATCACTGATGCAGCATTGGAATTATAGATTGCGCCCAAGGTATGTGACATTGTGACGTGATATACCTTGCGGAAATCCCCGTATTGCTATTCATAGCAATACAAGGTCAATGCGTTTATGGCGCTTTAGTTCCGTGTTGATTAGAGTCCCTTGATAGAGAGAGTTGCGACATCTATTGTTCACAAATTGGGATAAACATGACGGAAGGAATTTAAACCACTGAATGCTCAAAGAGGTTCAGTCATAGTTTAGCGCATTGTTGAACTCCTGCATTCCTGCAGTAACTTAAACCAGCTGTCGCCATGTTTATCCCATTTGTGTGTAATAGATGTCGCTACTCTCTTTATGTAGGTACTCTAGTGTTGATGCTACAACGGCACCATCTATCGAACATGCGACACAATACATGTTTCATGAAAATAACTTTTAAGAGTTTAAAGGGGTAGTTTAGTTTTGGTAGAGAGGGCGCTGCACATCACAATTCTTTGTGAGGTAATGAAAAACTGAGTGTCGAATTTGAGAAAACATGCAATTTTAATGGCAGAATAAACTTTATTTGGTCAAAATCGACCTAGAAACGGCTGAAATATCAATAAATATATCTGATCTTATAATTATTTGGGGCCCAAATAATTAGATGATTTTTTCAAAAAATAAAAAAAATGCTTGCACTTTTTCAAAAATTGTCAAAAGCGTTTTTTAAATAGTTGTTGATGATCTCTCTATTTAATCATTATTTCAATAAAACATCACATGCATAATTTTGTATGAAAAATCGTTGAAACCGATGCCTTTTTAGAAAGCGCCCTTTTGTGTTTTAATGGCTCTTTTTGAATGATAACGGGCTTTTTACTTAGTCGTTTGTAATTTTGTATACCTTTCGAGCATGGTGGAGTTATAAATATTAGTTTATATTGTTACTGTCCAGGTTTTGGTTACTAAAGTTCAGCCTTACCAAAACTGTACTACCCCTTTAAAGGGATAGTTGAGTGTTGGTATAGAGCATGGGCGTCGATTTGTCATTGATACCCATTTATCAGGGGGGGGGGGTGATCTATTCATCCATCCCCCTGATGAATAGGTATTACGTAAGTATCGACGCCCATGGTATAGAGGGCGCTTTACATGAAGCGATTTTTTAGGGTAAGATAATGGCAAACTGACTGTCAAATTTGAAAGAGCATACAATTTTAATGACAGAATGAATTTTATATGATCAAAATCGGTTCAGGAATGGCTGAAATATCCATAGGACAATATTTTGTTTAATGTTTTTTTTCTGTATTTTGTATGTACATACGGACTTGCTGAAAAACAGCCTGAAGGCTGATTTCGAGTTTTTATTGCCGTGTTTAAATAAATAAAACACACAAACGTTCCAAGCTGAACAAAACTGGATAATACATGCGAAATCTGCGGCTCGTTCGAATTAGACAAAAATACCGTGAGCGTTATGAAAAAAGATATTCTCTTTTTACGAATATACATTTTTCTTGCACTGTCTTGAGTTTATGTTTATGGGGAAGAGCACGTCGCGTATTCTTGACAGTGAAGACTGTAAAAGTGTGACTCAGATTAAGTTTTTATAAGTACACTCATTACATTGAAGGAGTATAATTATTTTAAAGTGGCCATGCACTTTGGCAGAGGCGTGGACAGGATACAGCCCATACATGTGTCAGAGTTCGATACTTTTTTCTTTCCCCCTTGAACTGTAACCCTTTGTTTCAATAGTAATCACGATTCCCATCAAGCAGTAATTAATCACAACTTCTAGGATCTTTCAGACCTATATGATTATCTAATTGTACTGCAATTTTGTTATTATGCTTTTATTATAAGTTTCTTTATTGCGTTTTAATGTATGCATGCGGACTTGTTGAAAAACAGCCTAAAGGCTGATATCGATTTTTTATTGCCGTGTTTAAATAAATAAAACAAACAAACAACCGTTTCAAGCTGAACAAAACTGGACAATACATGCAAAATCTGCGGCTCGTTCGAATTAGAAAAAATACCCTAAGCGTTATGAAACAAATATTCTCTTTTTATGAATATACATTTTTCTTGCACTGTCTATATGAGTAAACAGTTTATAGGGAAGAGCACGTTGCGTATTCCTGACAGTGAAGAATGTAAAAGTGTGACTCAGATTAAGTTTTCCTTTTTTAAGTACAATCATGACATTGAAGGAGTATATTTTAAAGTGGCCATGCACTTTGACAGAGGTGTGGGCAGGATACAGCCCATACATGTTTCAGAGTTCGATACTTATCAACACTGATTAAAGGGATAGTTGAGTTCTGGTAAGGAGAGTACAGTTTTGGTGATTTGTCAGATTTGTCAACGTGCATGGAATTTGAAATCTGGTAACACTAAATGAATGAAGGACACGATGCTAATTAATACAGCATGAAGAATAACACAAGAAGACTGCAAGTGTTCACATACATTTTTCGTCTTATATTTAATTATAAGCAATGACTATTTTTCATGTAATTTAATGATGTACAAATTATAATAAGGACTCAAAGGGATCTAGTAACATAGCCAACATCCTCAAAACGTATTTGGAACGCTAGCGGTTCTCACATACCTCATTGTATTCGTATTAGCAGGAAAGTGGAATGAGACTTGCATTTCCCTGGTATTAGTTACCAATAGAAGTATAAGACAGCTCGATCTTGGTTTCCAAATGCCACTTCCGTTATTAAGATATGTATGACTGAAGTGTCCAGATTTATGATTATCTGGTGGATAATTAAAACTGCAAGGAGTTATCGAGTATCGCTTTGCATTTTTTGCTCATTACTCGGTCATGACATGGTATTTACACACATCACTCAGTGGACATGACATCACAGAAATACACCTGTTTATCAACCGTTTGCTAGTTCGTGCTACTAGATCCCTTTAAAGTAACCTAATCACGCCATGTATAGGTAACATTTAAATTACTTGGTTAACAACTTGTATTTCACTGCTGAAAACAGCCTTACAGATTTGAGATGACACAGAAAATACATCAAGTACATGCACACAGAAATCATTGAACATTGATTGTTGTAGCATGTACACCGGCATGTACAATACATCGTCGGTTTAGATAAAGAAAATCTTTACATTTACCTAAATTGAGCTTGAATACAACTTTTCAAGTCGTAGACTTATTTACATTATAATGCGATATTTCAGATGATAATTATGCCTTTCATTAAACATTTTAGCTCTTTCAGTGGTCACTCTGGAAATTTTTTTCAAATTTCGCCCACCCAATCGCAAAAACGGATCGACGCCCCTGCGAAGCCGCCTACGCGTTGAGATATGATTTTTGCTCACATAAAAGAAACGAAACCATTCATCTGTCACATGGCAGCACAAACAATGGCCACGAAATATTGCGAACATAACAAATGATTCACAGGTTATTTATCTGCCTGCATGCGGGAATCAGTAAAGTCAGTGAAACACATTCTCATAAACCAGCAAACGTACATAATGCATGGAAACTTCATTTTCAGGCTCTTTTCTTTCTTTTTTCTGACTCTGTATGACCAGTATCATTATCATTATTATTATCCTCTCAAAAGCTCGGAATAGATCCCTTTACCCGGTCTGGTTCAGCACAATCAAGTCTGATTGAGTCACTTTGATTTTAATAAAAAATCATTTGATGGATTATGTGTGCTAACATAAAGTCGGAACTAGAACCTCACATACGGTATAATGACAAAACTGCGTTTCGAATTTCGACCGTATTTGAGAAAGGAATTGACATTGGCATGTACATCTCGCTGCAATATTCTTTTTGCGGTTGGATTATTTTCTCCAGATAATGAGTCCTTTTACTTTGCCGCAGATGAACCTGATTTCCCTTTGATCGTAGAGGGGGCTATAATAATTAGTTTTTCCACATTTTATCCATCGATATAAAAATACTGGATATAGCAACAGCGCCCTCATCATTAAGCCAGCGACAGTGTGAAAAAGTACTCCAAAAGTACTCCAAATACAAAGACCATGCTCGCTCGAGTGAATCGATTTACGGAAATGAATAGAAGCACCTTTTGTATTTGGTCACTTAGGTGGACTTTTAGATACTTGCGGCGGCTTCAACGTCGCTCATTCGGCATTGTTCAGCGTGCTGTATCCAGTGTGTATATATCGATGATTTTATCCACACACTCTCTTGCTTCTTTGTATTAGAATTATGAAACCATTTATATTGTTTTCAAATTTCCACTTCAAGAAACCATACATTAATTGTTCAATTTGAAAGAAGAGTGAGGACTATTACTTATTCCAATGTGTAAACTACTACGTTCAAGCTGGAAACTGGAGGCACTAAATGGCACTTTGCATTTCCAAGCATTAGTTACTAGGCGTTTAGGTCACATGAAACTAATCATCGCGATATCTTCACACACACAGTCAGTGGGCACACTGCACAGAATATTTTGATTTCAACGAACACAGTTCTTAGTATGCATCGATTACTGAGGCAGCATTGAAATTATAGATTGCGCCATAAGTATGTCACATTGTGACGTGATATAACATGCAGAAATCCCCGTATTGCTATTCATAGCAATACAAGGTCAATGCGTTTATGGCCTTTTAGTTCCGTGTTGATGCACCAACAGCACCATCTATCGAACATCAACACTGAACTATCCCTTTAAACTCTTGGTACTTGGTAGTTTATTCCTCCAAAACACTCCATAGGAGTTTTAACTGGAGGTGGGTCCGAGAGAGTGGTTAGCCCCTAAGGACAGAAGGGTCCTTAGCAAGCGCATTCTGGAATGTATGAAGTGAGGGCTGGTTTACAGTAGATTGAAGTAGCTTATTCCATTCAGTGGTTGTACGGACGAAAAATGAATTTGCGAACGCCTCAGAGTTTGTGTGTTGCTGTTGATACTGTAGAGAATGGCCCCTTCGGTTTCTGTCTATTTTGGGTTGAATGAAGTCCTCATGTTTGATGTCCAGGTTTCCGTTCAGCATCTTTTGAAAGCAGGTTAGGCGATGACATTTCCTTCTGTCTTGAAGCGCAGTCCACTTAAGCTCTTTAAGAATGGCAGTGATGCTTGTATTTTCCCCGTATGTGTTGGACACAAATCTTGCTGCCCTATTTTGCACTCTTTCTATGCTATTTATGTTCTTCTGTGTGTATGGGTCCCATGAAGCAGAAGCATATTCTAGATGAGGTCTCACTAATGTCATGTACAGCTTTTCCTTGACATGCGGTGTACAGTGGTGGAAATTTCTTCTGATGAAGTTCAACACCCTCGTTGCCTTGAAGGTTGCATGTGCAGTCTGCTTGTTCCATCGGAGATCATGTTGAATTTGGACTCTAGGTACTGGATGTCCTTCTTCTCCTCAAGGTCAACTCCCATCAATGTATACTTTGTAGGTTCTTCCTGCCTCCTACGAGAAATCTTCACATTCTTGCATTTAGATGGATTGAATCTCATGCCCCAGGTTTGTGCCCAGTCAACCAGTTTGTCTAAGTCCTCTTGCAGTTGGAGTTGGTCCTCAGCAGACGTGATGGTGTTGTAGACGAGGCAATCATCAGCAAATAAGCGGACCGTGCTGGATATGTTCTCATGTATGTCATTTATAAATATGAGGAAGAGATGAGGGCCTAAGACTGTACCCTGAGGGGTGCCACTTAACACAGGTTTCCAGTCGGATGCAGTTCCATTTACCATCACACGCTGAGAGCGATTGGTTAGAAATGATTTTATCCAGTCCCTTGTCTTGTTCCGGATTCCATAATGACCTAGCTTAAGAAGCAGCCTCTTGTGTGGAATGACATCGAAAGCTTTTGAAAAGTCAAGCACTCCTACGTCTGTGGGAATTTTGTTGTCTATATTTTGCAGGAGATCATGAGTAGTGAGAATAAGTTGAGTCTCACATGATCTCTTCTTCCGAAAGGCATGCTGGTTGTCGGCTATGATGTTAAACTTGCTCAAATGCCTCATCATCTGGCTGTCCACAATATGCTCCAGCAGCTTGCAGCACGTACATGTGAGTGATACCGGTCTGTAGTTTGCTGGATCTGTGGTTGCACCTTTCTTGTAGATAGGACTGATGTTGGCTCGCCTCCAATCAAGTGGCAGTTCCCCAGACGTGATGGATTGATGAAATATGAAAGCTACCAAGGGGGCAAGTTCCCTAGCTGCTAATTTCAGAGCCTGGTTGGGGATCCCATCTGGTCCTATAGCTTTCGATGTATTTATGGTAGATAACAGTTTCTCAACACCATTTATATCAACCTCGATGTCTGGCATATCTGGATATGGGCTATCAGGCATGGCAGGCAGCTCGTCTCCTTCATCTCTGGTAAATACACTTTGGAATTGATCCGCAAGTGCATGGGCCTTTTCCGCATCGGTTGTTGTTAACTTCCCATCTACTTTCAATGGCTGCACACCAACATTATCTTTTCGTCTGGCTTTGATGTATCGCCAAAATGTTTTCGGATCCTCTGACTCTGCTACACGGTGAACGTATTGCCTGTGTGCATCCCGAAGTGATCTGTCAACTTGTTTTCGAATGGTGCAAAATCTGTCCCAATCGGCTGCGGAGTTGCTTTTTTTCGCTCTAATGTATGCCTTTTCCTTTTTCCTACATAGGCGCTTCATCTTTGAGTTAAACCATGGAGCAGATGACCCGCTTACTCGTTTGTGAGGGACAAGGTCGTTAACAACTGATAATATAGATGTTTTGAACCAGTTCCAGTTTTCCTCAATGCTGAAAGTTGCCGGATCTCGAGCAAAAAAATCTTCGCTCACAAGCGATGATCTGCTCTTGAATTCGTCCTCATCCACTTTGCGCCATAATGGGATCTTCCTGGGTGGCTTCTTTTTAAGCTCTACTCTGGTAGAGATGACACAGTGTACAATACTATGATCACTAATACCAGCGTGTGGCTTCACGTTCTTCACAAGTGACGGATGGGTCGTGAGTAATAAGTCCAGTGTATTTTCAGTTCCATTGATGTCTCTCCTGGTAGAAAAGTTGACCTTCTGCGTCAGGTAGTTGTCATTAATTAATTGAGTGAGGGTAGCTTGTAGATCTCCACGAGGTATAATGCCAGCATCACTTGACCAGTCGAGATCGGGTACGTTGAAGTCACCTCCTATTACAATATGAGGAGAACGCGATTTGCTATTAACTTCTCTAAGACTGGCATGGAGATTATTCAGTGGATCTGTGCCTGCATTGGGAGGTCTGTAAAATGATCCGATCAGGACATCTTGACCAGGAAGGGAAACTTGGCACCACATAAGTTCGGTATCAGCAACGGCAAGGTCAGTTCTTTCAAAACAGGGTATACATTTCCGCACAGCTACAAATACACCTCCACCGTGTGACGTTCTATCTTTACGGAATACCTGTAGATGGTCAGGAAAAATTTCAGCAGAGCAAATGCTCCCATCTAACCAAGATTCAGTTCCAATGACTATGTCGGGATTCTCAGTTTCAATATACGAGTGAAAAACAGCAGTTTTACCCCTGATGCTTCGGCAGTTGACGACTGCAACGCTGATGTTTTGCGACTTAAGTACTTTTGCCTTGCTGGTGTGCGGATTAGTGTCACCCGATGCTTGGTTGGTAGGTCCAGGAGTACGAATCGTAATATGTTCCTTTGTAATATTCTCATTAGAGTTCTGTGTTATCAGTGGCGAGTTTATTATGTTGTCATTTATAGTAACTAACTGCCTTCTCTGAATTTCGCTCTGTTTTAGTGTTCTTCGATTAAGCTTCTTACTCCTAGGGGATGATAGGACGGATTCATTAGGTTTCGTCAGCGTTGACAGAGGTTCAGCTTGTCCAGTTCCTTTTCTAGGCGTTGATGATGTTCTCGGGGTTTGAAATGACGTGTGTGCAACATTCAACGAACCTTCATCATCCAAGGAAGATAATACGCTAAATGAATTATCGATGGGAAGGACGGTATTAGTCACACTAGAGCTTGAGAGGTTCAAATCGTCACAAACTGGACAAATCCAGACAACTCTTGAGCTTTTAGTGTGCATCGAATCTTCCAGAAAGCCTGAACATATCTCGTGATACCGCTTTTCACAATTAGAACATTGAATACAGTCAGTTTTTGCAGCGTAGCCACATATTCCACAAGGGAATTTAGGTTTGCGCCCACGATGTTTTTTATTATTTCCACTGCATCCAGCATGACCGGGGCCTGGGTTTAGATTGATGTCTCCTCCTAGTATATTAATCAAAATAAACAGCGGAAGCCTGCCCCTAGGTAGACCGAGGAAGGGTGTGGAACTCAGCTTCAAACCTCTCCCTGCCTGGGGTTTGGTTGCACAAGAAAATGATATTATGTAAGCTTCATGAAGATTATTTTTAGTAGTGTTGACACATAAAATGCACCACTTGATGACGGTTGGAAAACATGATCGAAAAAAGGAATGATCCTACCGTACGTCTGGCTCCTTACATCCCTCTGTGAATCCTGAGAGAGTCCCAAGAAGACTATGGCGATGCAGGTCACCAATGCGTGGAACTGGCATCTAGTTATTTTTATGAAACATGTTTCATGGGGGGAAAAGAGTTTAAAGGGATAGTTGAGTGTTGGTATAGACTATAAAGGGTGCTATACATGAAGCGATTTTTTTTTGGGGGGGGGGGGGGGGTGAGATAATGACAAACTGGTTGTCAAATTTGAAAGAGCATACAATTTTAATGAAATAATAAATTTTATGTGAACAAATTCGGTTCAGGAATGGCTGAAATTTCCATAGGAAATAGCCGTTTCAAGCTGAACAAAACTAGAGAATACATGCGAAATCTGCGGCTCGTTCGAATTAGAAAAAATACCCTGAGCGTTATGGAAAAAATATTCTCTTTTTACGAATATACATTTTTCTTGCACTGTCTTGAGTAAACAATTTATGGGGAAGAGCAAATTGCGTATTCCTGACAGTAAACAGTGTAAAAATGTGACACAGATGAAGTTTTCCTTTTATAAGTACACTCATGACATTGAAGGAGTATATTTTGAAGTGGCCATACACTTTGACAGAGGTGTGGACAGGATACAGCCCATACATGTTTCAGAGTTCGATACTTATCAAAACTGATTAAGATTAAGATTTTCAACGTGCATGGAATTTGAAATCTGGTACCACGAAATGAAGTAAGGACACAATGCTAAATAATACTGCATAAAGAATAACACAAGAAGACTGTCAGTGTTCACATACGTTTTTTCCTCATATTTAATCATTGTTTTACACATAATTAAATGATGTACAGATGATAAAAAGGACTCAAAGGGCTCTAGTAACATTGCCAAAATCCTCAAAACGTATTTGGAACTCTAGCGATTCTCACATACCTCATTGTATTCGTATTAGCAGGAAAGTGGAATGAGACTTGCATTTCCCTGGTATTATCAATAGAAGTATGAGACTGCTCTTGGTTTCCCAAATGCCACTTCCGTTATTAAGATACCTGTATACATGACTGAAGTGTCCAGATTTATGATTATCTGGTGGATAATTATAACTGCAAGGAGTTATCGAGTAGCGCTTTGCATTTTTTGCTCATTACTCGGTCATATGACATGGTTTTCACACATCACTCAGTGGACATGACATCACAGAAATACATCTGTTTATCGTTTGCTAGTTCGTGCTACTAGATCCCTTTAAAGTAAATTAATCACGCCATGTATAGGTAACAGTTAAATTACTTGGTTAACAACTTGTATTTCACTGCTGTAAACAGCCTTATAGATTTGAGATGACGCAGAAAATACTTCAAGTACATGCACACAGAAACATTGAACATTGATATTGTTTTTTCTTAATTTTTGTTTATTACTAATAACTGTCAAACCGTCACATCAATTGGGCAGTTTGTTTAACATATTAAAGCGACATTTTTTACTAATATACAACTACAATGTGATATAATTCTACCGAAAAAACAAGCAAAATCGTTATGAATGCATATTTACAGCAATATTACCGAACATCATAGGGGAAAATTCTTATTGCCTTTTTATAAATTTACAAGTGTATTTTATCAATCGTTACAACCTTTTATAACTTTGTTTTTGTTTTTTATCCAAGAAGCCAATTATGATAGTATTCAAATAGCAACACCAACATCAACCAAACATGGTATTTATCATTATTTATAATAACTAACCTACAATTCATTTTAAATGCTCGTATATAAGGAAAAACAACCAGCGTATTGTATGCATCATTACAACCTTTCATAAGTTTTTTTTTTATACAAGAAGCTAAATAGCATTATGAAATCAATCAAACAAGAACAGCAACGAACAATATCAATTCATATTTAATTTTCGTACATAGAAAAAACATCTTTATTATTATTATTTTGGTGCTTTATCCTTGAGATAATGAGATCTTTCAAGAAAAATAATATGTTGGACTTTGGACGTATAGATATACTCCGTTTGCGGAATAAAAAAGCAAAAAACAATAGCGTGTATAAGAGTAATAATGTAATATGTATTTTAAACACTTCACCATTCAAATTAAGTTATTCGGGCATGTTGATAATATTAATCGATAAACTTTAAAGGGCAATGAAACCCAAGAAAATGTTGCTTTCCTAGTCTTGAGGAGATTAAGAGGAATAATCTCTGAAAGTTAGAGCATAATCGGGCATGAAACAAGAAAACTACGGCTCTTTGAAGATGTCCATTTATTCCTATGGGGAACTCAAATTGGCAACGCACTCTGATGAGTGTCTGGACAACTCCCCATATGTTTTGTACACAAAAGTTCCCATTTTTACAGTTTTCTTCAGTCACATTTTTTCATTCCCCCAACTCATGATATGTTATGTATAAAAGCATTCTACAAAACATATGTTGAACTCGAACGAAGGGTAAACATACATTTTGAGAAAATTGAACAAAATTGAAATTTTGTGTACAAAATGTATGGGAGTTGTCCACAACTTTGCCAGAGTGCGTTGCCAATTTGAGTCACTCAAAGAAATACATGGTTCTTTTCAAAGAGCCATAGTTTTCTTATTTCTTGACCGATTGTGATCAAATTTTCAGGGACTATTCATTATAGTTAGTGTCTTATAGTGCATACAACAATTTGTCTGGATTTCATTGTCCTTTAAGTGAATTATGTCAAGTATAGTTTTAAAAAAAGAAACATTAATGCGTCTTAAGTAATTCAGATATATTGACCTGTAATCTGAGTGTTATATATCGTGAGTAAGACTGTGTCAAATGAACTATCAATAGTACAATAATGAATATATACATGCACATTTATGGTGTTACACTTAAGCAAAGAGCCTTATATAATTACGAAAAACATACAAATAACTTTGCTACACAGTCACATCAAACAACGTTCTAAACCTTCGAACTTTTAAACATAATGCGTTCGAGAGCATTTTAAAGGGATCGTACAGTTTTGATAGTAATTAAAACTTAGAAACTATCATTTAAATCTACCAGTAATAGTTCAATATTGCTTGCGTGGTAGTAAAACATATACGCGGCACAATTACAGGGCTGTTTTCATAACAAAAAAGACACAAAAGGGTGCCTCCAGATACCTCAAGGTTCTCATCTTTCACCACATCTTTATGATCAAATGCGAGTGTAATGTTTGGTTGAAATTATTATCCAAGATAGATAATCAAAATACAATTCAAAACTATTGTTTAAAACTTATTCTTATACATTTGTTTAAATGAACAAAAGTAGGTCCCCCTCGATCATCTATTTCAATCTGATACACTTTTGGATAGTCAAGCTATTTCTGAACCAATTTTGATAAAATACCGTAAATCATGTACGCTCATATTTGACACTCAGTTTTTCAACACCTCAAAGCAAAGTTATTTGTTTAATGTCTCTATGCCAAAGTTAAAATATCCATGAAGATTTGACACCCGTTATCATATTAATCGTGTACTGCAATTAAACACACCAATATAATTATTCAAATTATCGGATAATTTGGAGCATAAACAGTCATTACAAAGATTGCAGAAAATATGGAAAAGGTCACTGAAGTTATTAAAGATTCCCCCAAATTCGTATCAATGACTTGGGGAAGCTTTCTATACAAATGTGTAATATTGTACACATAAAAAAAATATACATGAACAAATCTCATGAAATTAAATGTAACAACCATTTTATTTACAGGAAACGTAAGATTCACACCCATACAGGGGCTGCTGTAAGACCGATCAGAATCGATCAAGGGAGGTACATCATATGGGCATGGTGGGACACAGGGGATGGGGTTTGTTTTATTAGGTGTACTCAGTGGCGTAGCTACGGGGGGGGGGGGGGGGCACGTGCCCCCCCCCCCAAATAATTGAGAAAAAACAATAGAAAACATAAGGAGACATTTTTTGAAAAAAACAAAGAAATATATAAGGTGTGCCCCCCCCAATAATTTTCGTGCCCCCCCCCCCCCCCCAATCAGTCCGACCACGCTTTGTTTTTTCAAAAAAATAGCCCCTTATGTTTTCTTTTTTTGTTCAAAATTATTGGGGGGGGGGGGGCACAGGCCCCCATGCTACGCCACTAATAATTGGGGGGCCCTACAAGTATTAGAAAAGTTTAACCAGCCGTTAATTCTTTGTTTAATTCTTCCTCTTTTCAAAAATTTACAAAAGAGGTGTTTAAATAGTTGCTGGTTATCTCTCTATCTAATCACCTTTTCAACAAACATCTTTTGAACATTTTTGAAAAAGTGTAATACTGTAATTGTTTTAATTTTTTTCTCAAAAATTCATCGTAATTATATGGGGCCCAAGATATTTATTTCCCCCTTAAACTGTAACCATTTGTTTCAATACTAACCAATGCTAACCACGATTCCCACCAAGCAGTAATTAACCACGACTTATGGGATCTTTCAGACCTTTATGATTATCTAATTGTACGGCAATTCTGTTATTTGGCTTTTTAAATAAGTTTCTTTATTGCTTTGTAATGTATATTTAATTTTGTTTAATGTTTTTTTTCTGTATTTTGTATGTACATGCGGACTTCCTGAAAAATAGCCTGAAGGCTGATATCGAGTTTTTATTGCCGTGTTTAAATAAATAAAACACGCAAACGTTTCAAGCTGAACAAAACTGGACAAGAAATGGGAAATCTGCGAATATACAGTTCTCTTGCACTATCTTGAGTTTATGTTAATGGGGAAGAGCACGTCGCGTATTCTTGACAGTGAAGAATGTAAACGTGTGACTCAGATGAATTTTTTTTTGTGGATGTGGTGTGGCAACATTGGTAGAGCGCGCGCTTTCCAATCGTGAGATCCCGGGTTCGAACCCAGCCCACCGCGTTTGTCATTCGGCAAGACAATTTATCCACTATTGCTGCTCTCGACCCAGGTGTATAAATGGGTACCCGGAATGATGGGAACGTGTTTCCTTAGCACTGTGCGCTACTAATAGGCGACTTGCTGGAATACTCCCCAGGGAGTGGAAATGTGCACTTAATGTGCAGTATTGATTGCAGTGTGTATCCGTTGACCGGGGTAATAATATTGTAAGCGCTGTGATATAGTTTACTATGAATAGCGTAGCTAAATGTCTAATATTATTATTATTATTATTAAGTTTTCCTTTTATAAGTACACTCATGACATTGAAGGAGTATATTTTAAAGTGGCCATGCGCTTTAACAGAGGTGTGGACAAGATATAACCCATACATGTTGTAGACTTCGATACTTATCAAAACTGATTCAGATTATGAATTGTCAACGTGCATGAAATTTGAAACCTGGTAACACGAAATGAATGAAGGACACAATGCTAATTAAAGTGGCGCGGACAAGGCAAATAGAGCACGCTAGTCATATTACGCGCGCGCTACGCACGAGACGCGCCGTCTGTACGAACATATGGTATCCCCCTTTTAGCAGCACGTTCGTTCTAGCCTAGTTGACTGTCATCGCGCGGCCAAATGCGGGCGGCTGAGTGATTTTTCCCCGGCCCTCTATATGTCTTGTCCGCGCAACTTTAATACTGCATGAAGAATAACACAAGAATACTGTCAGTGTTCACATACGTTTTTTCTCATATTTAATAATTGTTTTACATATAATTCAATGATGTACAGATGATAATAAGGACTCAAAGGGATCTAGTAACATTGTCAAAATCCTCAAAACGTTTTGGAACTCTAGCGGTTCTTACATACCTCATTGTATTCGTATTAGCAGGAAAGTGGAAAGAGACTTGCATTTCCCTGGTATTACCAATAAAAGTATGAGACTGCTCTTGGTTTTCCAAATGTCCCTTCCGTTATTAAGATATGGAATATTAAGATATGTATGATTGAAGTGTTTAGATTAATGATTATCTGGTGGATAATTAAAACTGCAAGGAGTTATCGAGTATCGCTTTGCATTTTTTGCTCATTACTCGGTCATATAACATGGTATTTTCACACATCACTCAGTGGACATGAAATCACAGAAATACACCTTTTTATCAACCGTTTGCTAGTTTGTGATACTAGTTCCTTTTAAAGTAAACTAATCACATCATGTATAGGTAGGCCTACAATTTAAGTCGTTTCGTTATAAACTTGTATTTCACTGCTGAAAAGAGCATTATAGTTGAGATGGCCCATACAAATTATCGTAGTACATACACACGGAAACATGTGAACATTGATTGTTATAGCATGTACATCGTCGGTTTAGATAAAGAAGAGCGTTACATTTGCCTAAATCGAGCTTGAATACAACTTTTCAATCAAACAAGAACAGCAACGAACTATATCAATTCATATTTAATTTGCGTACATAGAAAAAAAATCTTTATTATTATTATTTTGGTGCTTTATTCTTGGGATAATGAGATCTTTCAATGCAAAATTTGTCTGGTGGTCCCCTTTAATATTTATGTATGTAAGTGACATGCCGGAGACCACTTCCAGGAAATTAGCTTAAGTAGCTGATCTTGCACTTGCTACCCAATGTACTTAGCACAACCCTCCCCGAAGACGGAGGACTACTTCACCTATACTGGCGCCTTCGTCCCAATCCAACTGAGACTATACAACCACTACCTTCCACCTCAGTAACCATCTACCACCTTCTGTGGTCAAATAGTCAAACATAAAAAGAGTTCCCCAAATAACTTGGAGTTACCCTGGACCACATCGTCACCTAAAATGAACATCTAAACAGGGTTTCCGGAAAACTGAACGCCAGATTCAACATTATCTAGAAGCTAGCAGGAAACAGTTGGGGTTCAGGCACACAAACCCTTCGAACAGCCTGCATAGCACTAGTATGCTCTGCTGCAGAGTACTGCTCACCACTGCGGGCAGAGAGCTAGCTGCCATACCAAGACGGTAGATGTCATCTAAAACACAGCTATTATACTCATTACTGGCTCTCTTAGGCATCACCTCTTCAATGGCTACCTGTTCTCTCCCACACTGCAATGAACTACACCACACGTCCACCAACCCAGAGATACCTTTCAAAGAAGACCTAGGGAACCTACCCTGCATGTGCCTTAAATCACGGACACCCTTTTGGTATTCTCCGAAGTCTCTAGAAGAGTTCGACCTAAAAGGAGAATGACACAACATATGGGCGGAATCTGACTTCCCTAACAAAGAGCTTGTACAGGACCCTACGTCAGAGCCAGCAGTATTCAACCTCCCCAGAAAGCAATGAGTAACTATGAACAGAATAAGAACATTTCATACAAATTATTATTTTACAAGACATATCGTATTAACAGGACAGGGAATGAGAAATTATATAATCATGTATACGGAAGGTATCATGACAGGAAGTCATAGACCTATAATCATGTAAGGTCAGCGCATCATCTCCATCCATGGGAAATGAAAGACAGTCCTGCAAGTGACTGTGAGCATCCAGACCATTGAGGCATGTGAGGCATATGTGGTAATAACTGCCCTCAGGCGCCGGGAGTGATTAACTAGATCATGCTGGTCATGGTTGGTTAACTGTTACAGTGCCCTGTGTATTGCCGCATTTCAACTGATTATTGTATGTAGCTTATGACATTGAATTCATCCATCATAACCTCATCCAGGTCTATAATTTCTATGGAAGGGTTAAAGCCACTCACTGCCATTCCCGGATCGTTTGTACGCTTGCGCAGGAGACTTATAAATATTGTCTTTGCCACGCAGGACGGAAGGACAAGCATGATCAGAGTGCCATATGTTAGATCCTTACGTTTACAATAGATAAAATCTGTTCATTACTCGCTGATGTAGGATTTCCTATACACAGCAAGTGTAGGCTTACTAGTGCGACGCTTATACATATCATATGGGTTCTCCAAAGTGACAACATAGCCTGAAGGAGTGACACAGATTGAGGAGATACCTTGGTCGTCTCTACCAGTCTTTGACCAACCGTTATCACTATCCACGGCGAAATTAGCGTCTAAACATAATCCATTATTGGTTGACTGGCACATGTGACGGACTGAGCCTCCTGTCGGACCGTATATCATACCGGTTAGTTTATCCACGGCCATGTCGGAAATATTGAGTTTATCAACTCTGTTGGTTCCGGGGAACACGCAGCGGTAGCTAGGAAACGGTTGAACATTCCCAGATCGTTCAATCTGCAATAATGTCCGTCGATTCGAGTTGTGCAGAAGGATTTCTCCGGAAGGCAATATCTTTATATTTTGGGCTTCCGGAAGATGATGTTCCTCTTGGAAAGTTAGAAGGACTTTCCCGACGATCGAATCAAACCCATCGAGAGATGGATCTATCGTAAGTAGGCTTGTGGTTCTAGTATGTTTCGGATTTGGTCCTTCTGAGGGGTTGTGGACATCATCATCGTCCAGTGCGTTGATCTGCCTATCTGCGTTGATATCAAATTGAAAGTAAGGCAACGAGTCTCTAGTTGGCAATGGTATGGAGATCTCCTTCTGTTGTTCCCAGTCTCGGTTATAGAAAGTGATAAATTCCTCATTCTCTCCATCTTTTTTTCGGCCTCCACCTACTGCAATGACGCCATCATTCAATACGACACATGACGTAATCAGAGTAGACTGGTCATTGCCAGTCATTGGTTGTTGGATAGTGCGCAGTGTCTTGTCGTGTAGGTTTGCATCATACAACCCCCCTTCATCCTTCGTTGACAATACAATTTGAGAATCATCAATATGACCACAAATGATAGGTTTATGGATCTCGAGAATCTCAAAGTTATCAATCACTTTCCAGGTCCCAACAAGTCCATCAAGTCTTCCTGCGGTAAGGGAACTATCGGGATCTCTGAAATATTTGACCGTGAGAACGTTCTGTGTAAGGATCTTCTCTCTCTGTGCGAGTTCTTCGCAGGGATGAATGTTTCCTAGATTATCCGATATGAGAAACGTAGTTGCCTCAATAAGAAGTTTCCTATCATCTTTCAGAAGTGTCTCTACCTTCTTCAGATTGGTTGACAACTGTCGTTCAAGTGGTCCCGAATTCTCCCTCAGCTTTTCAACCAATCCATCTAGCTCCTTTCTGTAGCTCTTGCCTATTCCATCAAGATCAGCAATGATTTCTTGTCTCCTTCTTTCCAGAGGATGTCGTTTCTCGTCGGCCTTCTCTCCCACCAGGGCAAGCTCCGCTTCTCTTTTTTCGTTAATCTTCCTGATTTCCTCGTCGGCTTCCTTGTTGATTTCCTTTTCAATCTCTTTTTTGATCTCGACATCAAATTGGGCATTGACCTCACATCTAATGTTTCCGAGATGTTCCTCCACTTCGTGGCAGATGGCGTCCTTCTCTTGCAGCAGTCTTGTGAATCCTTCCTGCATCTGCGCAAGGTTATGGTGTGTGTCTTCCACCTGCTTTTTCTTTTCTTTGATAGCATCTACAATATCGATCACTCTAAAACAATGTTGATGTCCCACTGGAATACACGAAATACATGCTAAATGTGATTCCCGTTTGTCATATTCATGATCTGTGCAATACAATTCTATGCTCTTTTTGTGTCTTTCACAAAGCCACTCATGCGTCAGCTCTCTTGATTGGATATCACACCCCTTCTTAGTGGCACACTCCTCGCATAGCCTCTGTTTCTCATTCACGTAGTACACAGCTCCTGATTTCTGCTCACATCCTTTCATCTCACACTCTTCATCATGGCTGGCGGGAAAAGACGCCATTTTGCCTTTATCAAACCTTTTAGCCAGACCTGTTTATAACCGATATAACGTACGTATTTATACGGTTACGACGTGAAATGACGGGTATAGTTGATAAGGCTACTTATATAAGGACTCGTGACAAGTATACTTTGTATCAATTAAAGAACACCAACCACATAAGTAAAGTAATAAGAGCTAGTTTGAAATGAAGGGAATTATACCAATTAAATACTTGGACCAATTAGGTACTACTATTAAGCAGTCTAGTAAAGATCTTAAAATAATTAATTAATTTAACTTCATGTGAATACTAATTATAAAATATCGAAACGCTGCAGAATAATATATCTTCTTTCATCGACAGTTTGAAAAACACATAGTCAAGAGTAAGTATATGCCGAATGTTACATGTAAAAACACAAACCGCGGGAGGTCCCGGGTTCAAAAACTGACAGGGTCATACAAAAGACTTTAAAATGCTACCATCTACCTTCCAGCGAGATCCTCGACATTTATCGAACTGAAAGGGAGGGTTAATCATCCATACAAAACTAGCCACTCTTTGCTGCTCAGTGTCAAAGCGTTTGCATAAATGTGGACTATGTCCGAAAAAAAAAAACATACGGCATAAACTTATGTGAAAATGCGGCACGGCAAGGATTTAAATCTTGAATACACAATACCTAATGTTTTCATAAGCGAAGTTGGAGGGATTTAATTAGATCACTTGACTTTGCTGTACGTCCCTTAACGTTGTTCTGTTCGAGACTATTTGTTTCTGAACAAGTTTTCTGGAAAACAGTCTGATTAACGATGAGTCTGGGTGTTCTTGATGCATCATGGGTCACGCGAGCTGCTGAGGATGATGTCAACTATACCGGCCACCGACTCCAGCGAAAAGACCGAGGGGCGAGGGTTTGCGTCGAGCTCCGAGGAGATCCTGTGATGAGGGGTCAACGGAAACGAAAGCACAGTTGGTTTCAGAAATAATGGAACAGTTGAACAATTTTTTTCAGCTACGAAGGTATTATGACAAATATACGTATTATTTTGGTGTCACATTGAAGATCAATAATCAGGCATTTTAGCTTAATTGAATTTGCAAATTCTGAGATATGGTCGATTATTTGCAGTACATCGAAATCCTTTTTGTGCCAATTCACGTTCTGTGCAATACATGACTTTACTACCGAAACGTGATCCATTTCATTGAAACATAATGTAGAATGTATTAAGTAAGTATTACATTTGCTGATTATGATGCTAAAGGGAAATTCCAAGCAAACGCCGTGACGGTCAGAGGGTGTTTCTCACAATCAAATCTAAATATCCAGAACTAACTTTTGATATGCATCTGTTGCCACTATCCTACCAATTATTTACAAGAGGAAAGAAAACCAAAATTCCCAATCAATTATTTATATTTTTATATTTGTATATACGATCAGGCATAATGATGATGATGGTGATGATGATGATGATGATGATGATGATGATGATGATGGTGATGATAATGATGATGATGATGATGATGATGATGATGATGATGGACTGATGGTTATAATGATGATGGTGATGATGATGATGATACTGATTGTCAGGAGTAATGAGGATTTATTATGATACAAATTAAAGTGAAATTTATGATGATTTTAAAAGTAATACAAATTAAGGAATAATTATATTGAATGAAACAAATCAAATCACGTAGCGAAGATCAGAAGGACGGTTATACTATGCATTATAATAATGCTGCCAGGCCACTGGCCACCATGTTGTTGTAATGCTAAACATTCTCCCAGATTCACATAATATACTTTTTCATCAGATAAAGAAGCAATCTATAACTGATACTTTAACTATACCTATTTTTGTTTAAGCTATAGGATATCTGTATTCGATTCACGTATTCACGTTAGGTGGTAAATGGTGGAACACCATGAGTTGCTATAATGAAAGACGTCCTCTTGTTCGATTATTCTGTAGGTTTGATCCAATACAGTAGGTTAGTTTACTGCGACTACATGTGATGCTGATACAATATGGTCCAACATGCTGCATCGGCTTCAAACACAATTCCGATAAATCTCACTCAAATCACCTTCAAGCGAGGAGTTTTTCCACCAAACATCAAAGCCTACACATATGTAGAATATGCAAAATTCCGTTCATAATACACAGCAAGTCGAAAGACAATTCGAGTGCACTCTAGAGACGTATGATGGTTGCAAAATAGGGATCGTCACCATGGTCACCAACTCGTCGCTGTAGTGACGTATCGATTATGGCGCAAACCCAGCGTTGGAATTGTATTATATTATATAGAAGCACGTCAATTGTTGTCAGTTGTCTCATGAAGTAATGGTGCTAAATAATTTCCATTACTGTAAACAAAGTATCACAATTCCACAACATTAATGATCATAATTTTTTTTTTTCAGTCAATAGTATAATATTCCTCTCCAAATCTCCTCTGTAATAGTATACGGTCACTATACCATGTATGCTATATAATAAAGGATAGTAGTAAAGGGTTGTATGCATGTATGTGTGCATTTCATGGAGTGGCGATTAATGAGCACAGTTGAACATGAACGCGTCCGTTAATTACTCGTTCGATGCCAATTTGGACTGCCCATTATTTCGAGTCAAATTCCCATTCAAAATACTAATCAATATTATTAATTGTTACTCGGTCGAATGCATGACAGAGCGACTGTGGCAAGTTGATACGACTCGGCAGTAGGTGCGGCGATAGCGCCATCATTGATTTAAATATACTGGATCGGGTCTTCTACTAAATTTATCAACTGAGTGGAATTTGACTAGCACATTGATCCAGGTCAAGGAAACCATTACCTAAGTCTTTAGCCTCTCAGTGGACTTCTGCAGGCTACAGGCAGGGTTGCCAGATCGCGGCTAGTCTTGACGGCCAGACTCTTTACGTTTTACGGCCAAATTCGACCAAACTGTTTTTTTCACGGCCAACTTTCACGGCCAAATTGTATCTACCTAAAATAAGCATCTATATATATACCCCCATGCAAAATCTCTAAAAAGTCAGGCTCTCGACACACTGTCATACATTTCCCAATGTTTAAATAATGCCTATAATATTGATTTAACAGATCTTAGTAAGAAAACGACAAGATTTAGAAGAAAAAAGGAAAACAAGTTTGGATATAAAATACACTCGGGTCTGACATAGATGTCATGGCCAAGGGGAATAGGTCTACCGTATTAGTTATGTCAAATTTGTACTTGCTGGTCACGTGAATAGGGGTATGGGAGTTTAGGCGTACCATTATCTCCCAAAAGTAATATTCTTATAAATGAACACCTTTAGTAGTCCACTCTATCAACAAATTCACAAAAATATATACAAAAACGCATTGATCACCATTCTGATCTTAAGCATGTGTTAATTCATGTGTCTGAATTACGAACAAGACTAATTTGTCCAGAGCGCGTGCATGTCTCTATCACTGTCCGTACGTCCAGATCGAGCGAACGAATCGTCCGGGATTCTCTCCAAACACAGTACGCGTGAATAGCATTGGCGCAGCCCGTTCTCGCTCGTATGGCAAATGATAGGAATGTTGTACACATTATTTCAAGTTTTATTACATTTTGAAGTTATATTTTCTTTTTACGGCCAAAATTCGGCCAAATTTGTTTGGCCGTGAAGTTATTTTTTTTCACGGCCAAACAAAATTTTATTCGGCCAGATTTCTGGAATCTGGCCGAAAAAAAGGCCAAATGGCAACCCTGGCTACAGGTTTGCGAATTTTTAAATCACCAATAAAATGTACCGGGGCAACAAATCGCTCAATGCCTTGCGCGATACCATTACTAGTTTTGAGGCAAACGCAAGCAATTTTTGGGGCAATCTCTGCCTCAGTCAGAAAAACGGGTAATCTGAAATACGCGCTCTTAGCCGGACAGCTGGAGACAAATCCAAACAATTTAAGTTAATACCGATAACTAGTCTTGTTTGTTTTGTCATATTGGCGTATATTAAAATGGAATGCGAAACATTTGTTTTTGCACCGAGGTTCCACACACGCTGCATATTCCGACAATGCATCACTACGATTCCTATTTCAAGAGGTGTATATCGGTTCAAAGTATAGGTTTAAAATCTTTGTTAGTTTGTAAAACAAAGTTGCGATGGTGGATAAGTGGGGGTGGGGGTGGGGGAGGGGAGGGGGGGGGGGGATAGTGCTATATCGCACTGTTAATTTGTTCAGAATAAGAGATCTTTGACCGACATTCTTAACACTCCTTATCACTCCCTATCACTGCACGACAAATACTTATCTTTCATAAGTTAAATATTAAGCGACAATACAAACAATTCGTCAAAGTTATGACGACAAGGACATCGATTATACATGCTAAGACATCGCCGAGGGAAGGGCATGGGGTAGGGGGGGGGGGGGGGTGTCGCACATGAGTAGGGGTCACCCGTCCTTGTGAGGAACATTATCAAACCAATATTCAGAAAATACAGACACCATGGGCGTCGATACTTCCGTAATACCCATTCATCAGGGGGAGGGGGGATGAATGAATGAATCATCCCCCTGATGAATGGGTATCAATGACAGATCGACGCCCATGACAGACACCCTCTGCCAACCCCACCTTTCAGATACCCTCTCATCGCCAAGTACTGCATGCTATGAAAGACACTCCTTGAGGCAAATCGTTGTGTATACATCTCAGAAACGGCTGGCGTGAAAAGCCTATCGTGCGAGGGTGTGCGTTCCTGTCCGCTACTCTTCTCTCTCCATATTCATTCCAACATTTCACATCGGACGTCGTATATAGGCTGCTTTCGTTTTGTGCTCGTCCACCCACATAATCGAACGATGCCTTCGTGGAAGTGTTCTCGCGCAAATCGATCTCCTGTTTATTGTTTGATTCTTGGGAAGAAATCCTAACCAAACGAGACAAAGTCAATCTGGATTAAGCCAGGGACTCTCTCAGTGGAAAAAAAAACAGTTGGAATTTATAACAGTTACAGAGACTGAACGTAGGAGACAGTCAGTATAGAGCTAGACACAGTTGCAGTGGAACAAACGTCAACACAGAGACTGATTTTTGGTGTAAACGGACCCGAATAAAATCGACGAAGAAAGATTCATTCTTTTTGTCTATGAATGAAGCCAGTTCTGGCATTATACCAATTATAGTTGATTAACTTTAGATGCGTACTAAGTTTAGCCATACAGAAAGGTTCACTATTTGAGCTCGCCGTGGATGGGACATGGTACAATTCATCTTTCATTGTCTTTGGAAGCTACAATACTGAACTTAAACCGATTGACCGATCTACACTTTATTGACTCTTGACGATCGGAATATCGCGTGTTACGGAAAATCTCAATACAAATATTTCCAAGCTGATTTGTATCAATGATTTGCTGATTACAGGTGGGTGTAATTTCATTTGCTTTGAATTTTCCTCTTAACAAAATTGAAATAAAACCATACACAGAAATAATGAATGAGTCAATTACAAATACATTATACGTTGGTAAGACATGATATGCAATAAATAAACATGTTAAAAAACGTCGTTAGAGATTACATATTTAACAAAACGCCAACTGGACTATCCGGTGTAATTCATCGTTTTGATCATGATGCAGTAGATTGTCATTATACGAAGCTCTAATCTCAGAAAACAATCTTTCTTGTAACGCTTGTTTCTGGTTCAAGCTGCACTTTGTATCAATCATGTTCATATAAAACAAGATACCCGATTATTCAAAATAATATGTGTATACATTGTTCAAAGGACATGAGCTTCGATCTATACCTTGATACACTATGTGAAGTGGAGAGACGGATTGGGGGGGGGGGGGGGGGGGGGTGATATATTGATATATTTATTCTGCCCCTGAACAATAGGTATTACGTATTAAGGATCGACGCCATTGTCCAAGGACATCTTTATAATCACGTCCCACTGTCACCCATTGGCCGCCCACAGGATCCCCTCAGAGCTCGACTCATCTCCTCGCCCTACAGTCTGACGGTGTTCAAGGTGGTGTTAGGTTTACTGGGACGTGTGGCCCTATATCAAAACTTGCATCATCAAGGACCTCATAATAACTACGTTCGATCCACTGTACATCATTGAGAGCTTGACGCATATCCTTTCTATTTGGTCTCACGAAGGCGTCGGGTTTCTGGGACGTGTGGACCTCCATCAAACCTTGCATCATCAACATCAAGAACCTTATTATAACGCTCAATTGTAATTATGTCCTTTCTATTTACCCCATAGGATCCTCTCGGAGCTCGACGCATATCTCCTCCCCTCGGTGGACACGGTCGAGTCGATTGCTGCTAGTTGACACCATCCCGAGAAACTTCGCCGATCTGGTTTTCTGGAACGCGCTGGCATTCTCCAAACCTGTCATCATCAAGGACACCGAGACTAGCTTGGCATGTTACCCATTTGTTTGGTTTAAATAAAAATCAAACGCTTATCATATTTTGATCTGGCAGTAGTCTACATCAGGGGCAGAACAAGAGTATATCCATTTGTGAAGGTCATATAAAAAGCCCACAAAAATGTTGATGTGTATATAATTATGTGACACCACACACGATAGCAATGTCTTTCGAAACCTGAATTCTTTTAAAGACCTACCATAGAGTTTATTTTTCATGTTAGTTATATTTCAATACGCTAGTATTTCTGCTTCTGATCCAGGGCATTACGCACCATGTGCAAGATGCTCCCAAGATGGCACCAGGTATGTGATGAAGGAATCCTTTAACTCTAACTTTAAGTCCGTGAGAGACCTTGTTGCTCTGTTGACATAGTGTGTATGTCTACATTACACGTCTGATCTGAATCATCGGCATGCTCATGTTGACAGGTTCGAACGAAACTGTGCATAACAAACCAGCCTTATACACCTACCTTTAACTTTTGGTAAAATTTCAACAGATGTCAAGTATATACTTTAAAAATGAATTATATGTAATGCAACATTAGTTGCGTTTATATACTCTACCTACCATACGTTCAACGAATGTAAACTAGACGCCTCTATTAATTTCCTCAGCGGAAAGTCAGAACTGGTATAGGAAAGCACTTTTAGATATGAATATCAATCTTATTAGGCGGTATGTAAATGAAGTATTATTATTAATAGTGTTATCATTAGTATAGTAACTTATAACAACTTGTATAAACTCTAAAGGCAAGATCTATAGGCTATACGTAACCCTTCGTATCCGTTTCTACCGATTGGGGGAAGGGTAAAATGGCGTCTAATGGCGAGGAGTGTGAGATGAGAGGGTTTGAGCAGAAACTATTTTGCGACGGACATGTACAAATTGTATGTAGCTCGAGTGAAAGGGTGCGTCACAAAGGATGTAAATTAACAAACATTGAATATGCTATCAAAGAAAGGAAAGGGCAGGTGGAAGACATCCGTAAAAACTTTAAGCAGACACAAGAAGGGTTGACAAGGCTTCTGGAGGAGAAGGATATCATCTGGCATGGCGTAGAGGAACATCTCGCTAAGAAAAAATGTGAAATCAATGCTCAATTCGATGTCGAGATCGAAAAGGAGATTGATGAGGAACGACTTGAAATCGAGTCGAAAATCAACAAGGAAGCCGACTACAAAATTAAAAAGATTAACGAAAAAAGAGATGCGGAGCTTGCCCGGGTGCGAGAAAAGGCTGACGAGAGACGACATCCTATGGAAAGAAAGAGACAAGAAATCATGGCTGATCTTGAAGGAATAGGCAAGACCTACAAAAATGAGCTAGATGGATTGACTGAAAAGCTGAAAGAGAATTTAGAACCACTAGAACGATTAATTTCAGGCTGCATTGATGAAGCAGAGGAGCTTCTTAAAAATGACAATGCACTTCTTTTGAAAACGCAAAATTTCCGCCTTTCACCTAAAATGGCAAACATATCTTACTATAGTGAAATCATAGACAGAGAGAAGACGCTCACACGGAACGTTCGCACTGTAAAATACTTCAGAGATCCCGAGCGTGCCATCACCACAGGAAGACTGGATGGGCACGTTGGAACCTGGACAGATGTTCTTAACTTCGATATTCCCGGCAACACGTTTTACGCACTTTGTGGTTGTATTGATGAATTTCATATCGTCGTGTCAGATCTGGTTAAATGTGACTTGTACGAAGTAAACCTACACGACAAGAAAATGCGCCCTATCAAATTAATGGCTGACGAAGCAAATGTTCGGTCTTGCGTTTCCTTGAGTGATGATACGATTGCTATTAGTGGAAATAGATATAAGGGTAAGGTAAAAGAGGAATTCATCTTCCTCTACACCCGAGACTGGCAGCTAGTAAAGACGATCTCTATACCATTAACAGTGGGAGAGTCTATATATTCATGTTTTCCTATTGATACCAACGCAGACAGACATATCATTGCGTTGGAAGGGAAATCCATCACAACTTACACAGAAGGCCAAATACAAAGATTTACTGAAATCTTCAACCTACTTACGATAGATCCTTCCCTCGACGGTCAGGCTGCGATCATTAGGATGGTCCCTCTTACCTTCCCAAAGGGATGCAAGAGGCCCACAAGAATCAAGACTTTGCCTTCCGGGAATATCCTCGTGCATCTAGAGAGCTCGAAGTTACTGCAGATTGACCAATCTGGGAAAGTTACAGACTTTCCTAATTATTTCCCTGAATACAATGTATATTCAGATGTCGCTGTAGATAAACTGTCCGGTATGATCTACATCAAACCAATGTATTATGTCATGCACCAGGTAATTGAAGGTGGCGCATGTACGAACGATGGTTGGCCAAAGAATGACCGGCCACCTCATAATATATCTTCACTTGATGTCACTCCTTTAGGCCGTATAGTCGAATTAGACAAGGCTAGCAAACTTACTGTCTACGAGAAATCCTACATCAACAAGGAGTCGTGACGTAGCTGCACCTCCTTAGCCATCCACCCGACCACTTGGTTGAGCAATATAGTATGATCCATTCATGGGCGTCGATACTTACGTACTACCTATTCATCAGGGGGATGGATGAATAGATCACCCCCACCTCCCACCCTGATGAATGGGTATCAATGCCAGATCGACGGCCATGGATCCATTGCTGAGCATTATAGCTTTTCCTTCAATGAAGGCTTGGTCATGACGTCATGAGATACCAACCCAGGTGGAAACAATGGACAGGATTATGAGAGGCCCAAGGGTGGCACGCACACTACTACTACTACTAATGATAATGATAATGGTAATGCGTAGCTTTTGTAGCGCATAGCACATTGCAAGTGCACGTCCCTAATCGCTTGTATGTTATCAATTCAGTCGTACAAAGGGCACGGACGTTAATGGCACACATAAGCTCGAGGTACGCGCACGCGCAGATCGTGTTTCTTGCTTGAGTGAACATCGTCTCCCCTTACCATACCGAACCGAAAGCTGCTTAATGGCAGGACACGACGGGGTTTGAACTCACAACCTGTACATTTGATGACAAGCGTCCATCCGATCGTGTCCAACCTGCACACCATCGATCCCAATACCCCCTACGGACAAGAAGTGTCTGATAATATTAGCGATAAATGGATAATGACCTTACTCACTTTGCATAATCATAATTACATTTTACTTTCCCTACGTTGGTTTCTGTTCTGGTTTGTTCTGGTTTGTGTCAGAACTTGGAACAGTCTCCCTGACAAAGTTGTTGGCAACATCTCTGACACCGGTCTCCAAGCCTTTAAATGCCGCGTACATAGTTTCCTCCTATCAAAAATGTAATTTTTAATTTTGGGTTTAATTGTTACCCTATATTTTATTTTATTTGAGCTGCAGTGAACCACTGATTGGCCTTCCGGAGCTTCACCAATACTCTGGTGGACTTTTGTTCGCATTTGCTTTCTATATACAAAGGTTAATATAGCTTCTGACTAATACGTGTAGGTCACCGTCAATCATTATGGTTCAATGATTAGAGCACCAGTCTAGCAGTCCGAAGGTATCGGGTTCGATTTTAGGCAAAGTCAATTGTCTTCGATCATTTTCATTTAATACAAATTGAGATACTCATAAAAATGAAGATAATAAAAGTGGCATTGTTTTTAATAGGATGAATGGTAATGGTAGAGGTTGTAAGTAAGATAGTAAAGGGTGTCATTTTACACAAATTTAACAACTCTCTGTTGATAATGAAATAGGAATGATGATGCTTTGGGTTAGGTTGTCTCATCTGACCATCATTATGAAAATATAGGGAAGAGATCTAGACACATCACGTTAACCCTTGCAGAGCCACTGGCATTTCATGGCACAAATATATCCGTTATCATGTTTATTGTATTGCAACTCCTAGTGAACTGTACGCATGCAATCAAGGGAAATTATTATTGCATTGTGCAGTCAAAACAGGATGTCTACACGTGTGCTGTTTTATTTGTAGAGTTAATACGCGATATTCGTGTAAATGTGTACTAATTCATGTACCGTGTACTTAGATTATATTATATTGGCGACGAACCAAATATGCCACACAGGACTGCCATGGATCCACATCTGGTTTACATTGAGCATGCACTGTTGTGGCAACTGAAATGGGGCTCACATTGTAAGTCGTAGACGTGAACTAATCGTTGAAAAGTAGATGTTCATGTTTTGTACAAATGCAAGCCAGTATGTTTGTATGGTATGAATGCAAAGACCTTATTGAATATGATATGTAAACGCTTTGTTTATGCTGTCTGTGTAGGTTACAGCAAAGTAACCAGTTCCCTTCGGCGAACAATCTAAGTTTTGAGATGAGTGGGGCTGTTATTTGCTCGCTCATGTTGAAGTATTTGTTGTCTGATACTGATTACCAAAGTCTTATTTAACATGTTGATACTGCCTCTTTTCGATCCTTGTCTGTATTACACGTGATTATGTTGCACGGTGTACCTATTTAGCTATCTTTTCGATTATTATTATTGTTTGTATTTATTCCTGCATGTCTCACAGTAAACCCCCCCCCCCCCCCCCCCCACCGGGTCACCATTTATACACCTGGGTAGAGAGCAGCAATTGTGGATAAATTGTCTTGCCGAAGGACAAAGGCAGTGGGCAGGGTTCGAACCCGGAATCTCGTGATCGGAAAGCGCGCGCTCTACCAATTTTGCCACACCACATCCAAATATGAAACATTATTTACAAGTAAAGAGAAGATGATAGTTAAGTCTCTGCAGTATGTTCTAGAGCAGGAAGAAATGTAGCAGGCATGATAGAAAGGTACAGTCCATACTGGAAGAGAAATACGGGTAACAAAGAGAGAAAAGACAAAGTTGGGGAGAGCTGAGAGAGGGGGAGACAGGTGTGAAGATGCCGTATGTAATTATGTTATGTTATGCCGAATTAAACATACAAATATATATTGAAAACTACAATACAAGTTATTATACTGCTAAGTGACATTGTCTA
The DNA here is from genome assembly GCA_037951105.1 of Echinarachnius parma. Classification (NCBI taxonomy): domain Eukaryota; kingdom Metazoa; phylum Echinodermata; class Echinoidea; order Clypeasteroida; family Echinarachniidae; genus Echinarachnius; species Echinarachnius parma. Next base: position 2,664 of record JBAMJV010008010.1, on the reverse strand, counting down.
ATGCCGTACGCTTTATCATTATATTCAATTCATTATATTGTTCAAATAACCACTATTCAATATACGAACCTACTATCAGGACTTTTGACTTCATAAATAAACTGATATTCGAGTTATAATTAATAAACTTATACACAAAACCGAAGTTGTATGACCAGTTCCTACCGACGATAAATCCCGATTCGTAGACGTCACACAATTCATTTAAAAAGTCTATTTTCATTGTGTATACATACTCAAACCAGTCTATTTGTATGTAATGGATACAAACTTTTTGTATGTTATCGATATCATTGAATTCAAAATATATGTAAATGATTGGTGTATCCATTCTATGCAGGTTACACTAAAGTATAAAACTGTAGTTCCCTTCAGTGAACAATCTAGATTTTGAGATGAGTGAGGCGCGTTATTTGCTTGATCATGTTGAAGTATTTGTTGTCTGATACTGATTACCAAAGTCCTATTTAACATGCTGATACTGCCTCTTGTCCAGCATTGTCTGTATTACACGTAATTATGTTACTTGGTAATATATTATCTACCTTCTTTGATTATCATACCGATTACTGATATTGTGTAATTCTTCATGATTTTTCAAGATATTACACTTATTTCAAATTACCGATGGATAATGTCTATACCTACGATTGGCTTAATACATAACCGATATAGGAGTTTCATTTCTAAAATAAAGTTCAAAAATAAAATGTTATTACAATGTGTAATGTTTCAACATGTTCATAACAATATTTGTTCAACTTGATTATTTTCATGAAATCGTTAGCAGTTCATTATTCATTACATTCAATATTGTTTATAGTGACCACCTTAGGGCCAGTTTGGCCACTGTAGACAGGTTAACCTGTATATAAGACAAGTTCCAATATATTGTTTCCCTCTGCATAGAAACACATGTTGTGGCTACTATAGCCAGGGTGGCTGCTATAGACAGGTGGCCACTAAGACAAGTCTGACTGTGTATTGTAGTATATCGTCATGTTTTGTATAACATTGCTGTACTTTACACTAACCACTTTTGTTTATAATGGAATAATATATTTTCGTAATATGAGAAAAAGCACACATTTCATACTATACATGAATTGCAAGTATTGTCTTTATTAACGTTTGTAAGTACAGTCTATAGTTAGACAAGTTGTATAATATCTATAAATAAAAACAACCATTGTGGCTGCTATAGACAGGATTGCTGCCATAGACAGGTGGCCATTACTTAACAAGTTTGACTGTGTTTTGTATCATATTGTCATACTTTGAATAAGTCTACTGTACTTCACTCTAATCTACGCTTTCGTATGTCATGGAAGAATCTGTATTCGTAATTTAAAAACAAAAGTAAAACTAAAATGAAAATATTTATGATGTGTGTAAAGTACAACACAAACGAGTTATACAACTTGCTGTCTTCTAATGAACCATTATTTAAAAATTAAAAAAACATTTGTATCGTTTGCAACAGAAATGTTGTATAATGTATTCTAGATTCCATCAAATTTGTTATACAACTGCTTATTATAAAATAGAATGAGCGGAAGTTACTTCAAGTTTAATTTCTAAAATAAAACCATATTCATGTTTGCAAACACTATGTCTCAAATTCACTGTTCTCTTAATTGTTTTAATAGTCCGGGAGCAAATTCTCAGAAGAGGCTTAGTTAAGGAGTTCAATGTTCAATGTTCAATGTTCAGTTTATTCATTTTCAACAAGAATTTACATATATTTTACAAAGAATAGGTCACAACATTTGTGAATTATAAACAATAAATTTTACACATTGGCAATACAAACAATTTGTGTAAAAATAATCATTAATTAAAGTTCGTGCAACACCCACCACAGAGTTCGTGCAACACCCACCACAGATTTGGTTTGTCACTTTGGGGTGTTTCGGAAGTGTCTCAGGAACAATTCTAGCCCTGATGTACAGTTGATTTCTGGTAGCAACACTATTATTTGTATCAATTAATTATGCAAATTTATGCAGAAAAATTCCCTTTTTGTCTGTAAATCACTAAATATGACTCAGAATATGCTGATTTTGTGCATTGATATTATGTATGCCTCAATTAAGAGGTTTGCAACAGAAAGAATCGCGATAGCCAATTTTTCCTTATGTATTTCTTTGTTTTTGGAATTTCTTATGTATTTCTTTGTTTTTCAACATTTTTTTTTTATTTTTTAATGGAATAAATCATTGGCCATTATCTAACAATTTTTATCCCAAAATGTGACAAAGGCAGTGGTTAGAATTAAAAATAATACAGGTTTTGTGTATTTTAGGAAAAAAGGCCATTTCCATAGGATTTGTACACAAATCAAAAATGTTTGCAATTTTCGGGCCGACATTCACTTACAAAAGGTCATGTGGCTTTGAAATGGTATACCCGTTATCACGAATTTGGTCTCAAAAGTTGCACAAGGCTTTAATAAAGACAACTTGTGCAGTCGCGCGGCAATACCTGCGCGCGTTGCGGAATTATCACGCAAAACGTCAAGGGGGTGGGGTGGATTCCACCCCACTGTGATGAACACCAGTGGGGTAGAATCTTCCCGAACCCCCTTGAAATTTTGCGTGATAATTCCGCAATGCGCGCAGGTAATTTCTGCGCAGCTACATTACTTTTTTGTATTGATGTCTT